>CAKAOH010039405.1:26179-47503 GCA_916701665.1 Sebastiscus tertius | reverse complement strand
ATGAATAAAATATTGTTTGTAAACCTTAATGAGTGTTTGTAAAACATCTATAAACATTACATAGACAGATATTTGTAACACTTTGTTAATGTTTAATAATTCACTTGTAAACCGTCTATAAATATTATTTGGATGCTATTATAAAGTTGCAGCTGATTATTATAATACATTTTTAAATGATTAATGAATACTTTGTAAAGCATCTATAAACATTAGTGAGATAGATAGTTAATAGTTTGTTAATGGTTAATAACTGGTTTCTGGTCCATCTACCTGTGTAATGTTTATAGATGTTTCACAAAAAAATATCGTAAATGTTTACAAATCATTTAGTAATCAATATTTGATATAGTATATCAAATGTTATAATATGTGCAACAATAAACTGTTAATAAATATTTTACTAATGTAATCAGAATGTAATTGTTATCATCTCTTATCAACTATGATACAATATAGAATTTATAAACTACTTGTCATCTTACACAAACTAACAATACAATTATAGCATTACTAATAATTATGAAACATTATTAATTATAATTTCATTGTTTGTTAACAGTAAAATAACACATACACATGCACAGCTCACTCCCAGACAGGTTTATAGATGTGTTTAAATGATTACACATACTGTGTTATTAAACATTCATTTAAGCAGTTATGGATGCTACACAGGATGAGTTACTGTATAGTCGTTAACAAAGACATTAAGAAACACAGGGATGTGTGTTTTTTCTAGTAAAAAGATGAGCTGGAGGCAGCCGGCTTGCAGAGGAGAGGAGAAGGAAAGAAGGATGAGGAAAAGAGGAGAGAGCCATAGTAACAGCAGCTACAGCTGCTCAGTGTGGATGAAGGTGGAGGGTAGAGGAAGGTGGGCGGTGTATGGTTCCAGAAATACGAGTCTTGACTCACCACCGATAGCTGTCTGTATGTGTTTTTCCAGGACACATAGTCAGATTTATGACTGTTGAAGGCTCAAGCTAAAATATGCCTTTGAGGCAGATTTGGCTTTTTTTAAAAAAAAAAAAAAACAGGGATTATAAATATCTTTAGTCTGATGCATTTGTATTCTAAACCCATAGCTAGTACAACATGGATTTGAAAACGATGCACCTCGTCACCTCGTCTCCAGTATAGTCTTGTTCCACCTGGTAGCACTGATTTCTCCTCTGATACTGTTTGTCTGCTTCTTCTTTGCAGTGTATGTGCTTTGAAATAAGAACACAAATCCTCTAGCATCACCATGTTTTAGGATACATGTACACAGCCTCTCTTGAAATACAGATGTAAGTGATGTAAAAAACAAAAAAAAGAGGCTACAACTTAAATGTTCTCTCTCTGTGTGTCACAGGTGGAACACGATGACTGCAGCCCACACAACGTGACGCTGGGTTACTACGTGACCAGCGGCAAAACTGTCTACATTTCCTCCTTGGTGGTCGAGGCGCTGCATGTTTACGGTTTTGACAAGCTGCTGTCGGACATCAGGCAGCACACCCCGTTGGTTAAGGCAGTTCTGGTTCCCGTGGCAACCTGGGTGCCCGCTCCGAGCATTCACCTGCAGCTGAAAACAGGTGATGAAACCCGATGGAAAACCAGATAGATAGGATAGATGAACCTTTTACATAACAGAATGGAACAAACGTGGTCTGATGTTGTTAATTGTGGAGGTGGAGCGTAAACAGATGAGGAAAAGCCGAGGTTAGAGATAATGCAGAGAGGAGGAGGAGGGAGAGAAGGAGAGCAGAGGGAGAGCAGGGAGATAGAAAAAGCAATGAGAGTACAGGGAGGGAGACACAGGGGAAGAGTAGAGCAGAGACAAAATTAGAAAATTCTGATTACATGTCTGCTCTCCTTTACTCTTCCCTGATACCCTAAATCCCATACAAACGTTCATGATTGCAGAGCAAAGGCAAATTGGTCCATTCATTTAGTCAGCCTCTTAAGCCTCTTTAAAAAAACACATTTCGGCGCACGCACACGCATCTAAATTGAGTCTTGTGTGGGAACAAGGGGAGGAAAATCAGTGCAATTAACACATTGCTATTTAAAAGATACATGTGCAGATTGGAAACATATTACTTTTCTAAACTAAAAATTGTATTTTTTGAATTCATGTTGGTCCAGTGTTGGAGTTCCATTCAGCTCACCAGACAGAATCTGGTGGATTTTGCAGGGGTGCTACTGATTGAGTTAAAGACACTATGGGTGTATTCCTTTCATTTATTTTTATTTCAAGCTGCACTAATAAATCGATTAACATATTTAATCGCGACTAATGGCATGATTGTCCATAGTTAATCACTATCAATCACAAATTAACAATACATTTTTCATATGTTCAAAATGAACCTTAAAGGGAGATTTATCAAGTATTTAATCCTCTTATCAACATGGGAGTGGACGAATATGCTGCTTTATGGAAAATGTATGTATATATTTATTATTGTAAATCAGTTAACAACACAAATCAATGATAGATATTGTCCAGAAACCCTCACAGGTACTGCATTTAGCATAAAACAATATGCTCCAATCATAACATGGCAAACTGCAGCCCAACAGGCAACAACAGCTGTCAGTGTGTCAGTGTGCTGACTTGACTAGGACTTGCCCCAAACTGAATGTGATTATCATAAAGTGGGCATGTCTGTAAAGGGGAGACTTGTGAGTACCCATAGAACCCATTTACATTCACTGATCTGGAGGTCAGAGGTCAAGGGACCCCTTTGAAAATGGCCATGACAGTTTTTTCTCGCCAAAATGTAGCCTTAGTTTGGAGCGTTATTTAGACTCCTTCAGGAGGAGGTTGGTACCAGTGGATTCTTCAGGTTTTCTAGTTCTATACTGTGAAACCAGTATCTCCACTGTAGCATCAAAACTGAGCCCGCTACATTCTGAAAATTTCAGGTTGCCTAAATGTGTTTAAGAAATTAGTGGCGGTAAAAAGAATTTGCGTTAACGAGTTATTATAGCATTAACTTTGACAGCCCTAATATACTTATATTAGTGATGGATTAAATGTACAAAGTACATGCAATATAAAAGGGGTCGCTCATAGTGATAAACCCACAGAGGATAATCACCTTACAATCAGTAATAATAAATCATTTTTTTGTGATGGTCAGCACAAAATCAATTTCCACGTAATCCACGTAATTGTAAACCAGGAAGTAAAGAGAGTGGCGAATGACGCGTAGGGAGGAGGTTGGAGTGCACGGCTGGGTCAAACAATACAGGACTTTCACCCAGGAGACCCGTGTTCATGTCTTGTGTGAAACAACAAGTCGACATTGATTTATTTGTTACATAACTTCAGCACTTCCGGAATTATTTTGTCATGTAACTTCCGTACTTCAGTAACGACACGTGATATTTGAACCCAAACTGCGATCTTTTCCTAAACCTCACTAAGTTGTTTTATTCCTTAAGCCTAACCAAGTTAATCTATTCCTACGCCTAATTAAGTAGTTTTATTTTGAAAAGACTGGAAGGGAAATTGACACGTACCACTTGATGAGACTGTGTTGTATTACAGCATACTACCACTGGATGAGACTGTGTTGTATTACAGCACACTACCACTGGATGAGACTGTGTTGTATTACAGCATACTACCACTGGATGGGGTCTTAGTCGGAGATTTTCAAATCCTAAACATAGTGGCTTTAATCACCAATGGGAAACAACAAATGAGCCATGCCCTCAACGTTTTCTGTACTACCAACCGGTAAATGGCCACATGACGTATTTCATTGCTTGTAGTGTGATGTATACTGCAGTAAAGACTATTCCCATGTTAGTGTGCAGCTGTGTATAAAGTAGCCACTTCAGGCGGGAATAAAAAATCCATTTCTGGCTTGTTCAGCTCATAAACCATAAATACACAGCATACGCCAATTCACCATCCAAAGCACAATTTGCATAAGATTATCAACTGGGTCAACACTGTTTGTGCCGGCAATGTGTTGCCGACTATGAGACTAGTGAAGAATGTGGAGTCTTTTTGCCTTTCTGTGGAGACGTAGCCTGCGCTCATAAGCACCTCTGCGTTTGAATTTAGGTCAGAATATTGTTCCACCTCTCTCGTCCTCTTAGAGGGTTTTTTAAAAAGAGCGGAGAAAGACAGAGTGCAGGGAGAGAATGGAGGGCGACTGCAGTAAAAGGACTGAGATAACATTAACAACATCCTCCATAATCTGCTGATGGACTCAATATTGTTTACCGTGTTCCTCCCCTGTGCTGAACTGCACCACGCTGACAGACAACTACTCCTTTTAGTTGTTCTCATTCTAGATAGTGGCGGTAATCCTCTTTTTGTGTTCCACTGCTTCGGTTTATCGGTCACACGGGAAACATCTATCTAGAGCAATACTTTCATTAATACCAGAAACATACCCCAGATACAGCTTGATGAAGGAGATTGTTGTAGAGCTTCTAAATCATTTCTCTTACCCAGTGCTTCAGTTAGTAGTTCTAGAATCAGGTAACTGTTGTTGGTGCTATAGATACATTAAAAATACTATGATATACTATGTGAACAGAGGCCCCAAACCACATGGAAATATGTGAAAGCAAATATGTCAAAGCAAAAATGTCAAAGTCCATTGCAATACCTACTGAAATCAAGCTCCTTTATACACTTTACATTGTTCTCTCATTAGCGCTGTCAAAGGAACGCAAAGTTGTTTCAACGCCACTAATTTCTTTAATGCGTTAACGCAACTTGTGATTTTTAAAGGAGGTAAAATAACAGAAAAGGAGGCTAAGTAACGCTCCAAACTAAATTTTGGCGAGAAAAAACTGTCATGTCCATTTTCAAAGGGGTCCCTTGACCTCTGACCTCCTAGATGCCCACTTTATGATAATCACGTGCAGTTTGGGGCAAGTCCTAGTCAAGTCAGCACACTGACACACTGACAGCTGTTGTTGCCTGTTGGGCTGCAGTTTGCCATGTTATGATTGGAGCATATTGTTTTATGCTAAATGCAGTACCTGTGAGGGTTTCTGGACAATATCTGTCATTGTTTTGTGTTGTTCATTGATTTACAGTAATAAATGTTAAAAAGTATATTTGAGTATTAAATACTTGACAAATCTCCCTTTAATGTACATTTTGAACAAATACAAAATAAGTAATTAATTTGCGATTAATCATGATCAATGGATTGACAGCCCTATCACTTATACTTCTATACATTACTGACTGTCTGGAAGAATGGGAAGAATGAAACAAATACAAGAGAGAGGTATAAGAATCAGAAACTAACTCAGAACCAACAAACACACTGTTCATTAAATTAAAGGCTGTAATATTTTGAGACTTGAGATATTAAAACAGCATGAATCATATCATATGTATAATGTCAAAAACACAGTAAGGAGCAATTTCGATTTTTCTTTTTCTTTTAGCCCTAATTGTTTTTATACTGTAATTATTTACAGACTGAAATTAATTGCCATTTTAATATCAATTAAACACAATTGTCCATCTCTCCCCTGCAGTGTTGAGGTTCGTCGGCCCAACAGATAACATCTACTCGTGCAGCTTTGTCCAGATGTTGGAGCAGAGGCTGGAAAACGCCTTCGACGAGGCTCAGGACAAAGTGCTGGAGACCTACAACAGGCTCACTGTCGAGGTACCTCATGCCTTCATGGATGCTATTTTTAGTATGTCATATTTGCATGTAGCATGCTAATCAGGCTAATGTGAGTAATAAAGCTCTAGGTCAAATTCTGGATTCACTAATTTTGATGTTTATTGTGACCACACTGTCGCTCTTTTACTGCAAATCAACACATAAACCACTGAACACTGCTCTGTAATTATTCAGTAAAAGGTCACAATAGGGGGCATATAATGGTTTATTTCCAGAGACACAATCAAAGCTCATTCTTCTACAGTGCTGTTTTATGTTTAAACTCTGTCAGTTGTTTCTCCTCCTTTTGTTCTCTGCTTCCATCTCTTTCTCTCTGACTGTCAAGGTGCTCTCATGACTGCAGGATATACATGCACACACCACCATCATCATCATAAAGTAGGTCTCAGCGAGCAGAGGCAGATATAGGGTCCATTCATAATTCATCCGCTGAAATATTAACACTCACGGAGGAATGTGATGGGAATTGCTGGTATCTCGTATCATCATCCACTTTACTATGGTGACTCAGTCACATTGTTTTCACAGCGCCACACAGGTCTTATTATAGAAAGAAAAAAAAACACATTGTTCATTCAAAGTGTCATACTGTGTCTGGAGCTCCGTTCTGCATCCTTTAGGGGCGTCTCAGACATTTTGGTATGATACCATTAGATATCTCTCTATAAATGTTTCAATTCTACATGTTGCTCACTGCAGCCTGTTTGTGTGTTTGCTATAAATAAAGAATTGAATAATCACTCCAAAAATGATGTGTTTATCCTCAGATCCAGAGCGTGTCCCAGGAGCCGGGCTCTCCGTCGGTCTCTCTGGTGTACGTGGTGAAGAACCAGGATGCCATTCTTAACGGGACCATCTCCAGCGGCCTCCTCAACCAGCTGACCGCAGAGCTGGTGGGATACTTCCTGTTCTACCCACCCATGGTCATTGCTGAGCGTAAGTAAAAGCACACCCTAAGGTCCTAACGTAGAGAGCTAGAGAGCTAACAAACAAATTAAACGTTTCCTCATAAAACCTTTGCAAAGCCTAGTTTTAAATATTTTAAATCCGGCAGTGTTATTATAATCTAGAATTAGGGCTGTCAAAGTTAAGGAGTTAACGCAAATGAGTTTGAACACCACTAATTTCTTTAATGCAACTTCCGATTTTAAGGTTGTAGCGGGCTCAGTTTTAAGGCTAGAGTGATACTGGGGTCATGAAACTAGAA
This sequence comes from Sebastiscus tertius, assembly GCA_916701665.1. NCBI lineage: Eukaryota > Metazoa > Chordata > Actinopteri > Perciformes > Sebastidae > Sebastiscus > Sebastiscus tertius. Next base: position 40,633 of record CAKAOH010039405.1, on the reverse strand, counting down.
AACCTAAAGAATTCATCAGTACCAACCATGTCATACTAGCTTTTTGTGAAGGAGGTTAAATAACGCTCCTAAGTTGGGCTAAATTTTGGGGAGGAAAAACTGTCATGTCCATGTTCAAAGGGGTCCCTTGACCTCTGACCTCCAGATCAGTGAATGTAAATGGGTTCTATGGGTACCCACGAGTCTCCCCTTTACAGACATGCCCACTTTATGATCATCACATGCAGTTTGGGGCAAGTCATAGTCAAGTCAGCACACTGACACACTGACAGCTGTTGTTGCCTGTTGGGCTGCAGTTTGCCATGTTGTGATTGGAGCATATTGTTTTATGCTAAATGCAGTACCTGTGAGGGTTTCTGGACAATATCTGTCATTGTTTTGTGTTGTTCATTGATTTACACTAATAAATATATACATACATTTGCATAAAGCAGCATATTTGTCCACTCCCATATTGATAAGAGGATTAAATACTTGACAAATCTCCTTTAAGGTTCATTTTGAATAGATAACAAATATGTGATTAATCACAATTAACTATAGACAATCATGTGATTAGTCAAGATTAAATATTTGAATTGATTGACAGCCCTAATTTAATTCTATGTTTAAACCAAGCAGGTCTGATCATCACAGTGCTTTCCAAGCAATGAAAGGTCACATATATTCATATGCAGATTTGCAAGTGAGGTCATCTGTGTGGATATGTTGGCATCACTGCTAGTGAACATCCCTCCCCTTTATCCCTCGCTCATTGCTCCTTTCTGAGCAATCACAGCAGCAAAGAGTTGCTTTGCTCTTATGGCCGCACATAAAGACTTGGCTGGTATTGTCTAACCCACAATTAATGGAGCATGGCCAACAAATTCAAGTTCAGTCAGAGTGCTTGATAATCATTCACTTGATGTACCTCCAAGCCGTCTTCTCAGAGCCACTGCAGGGCAATTGTGATGCATTTGTAATTATTCCCAGAGGGCTGTAAGTGAAAATGGAAATGAGTAATTAATCTGTGGACGAGGCACGCGGCTCTGACAGTTGCAATGTTTAACACAAATATCCAGTTTGTCATCCAAACTGACGTGTAAGAGCGCTGAAGTACATCACAGAACACGATTGGTTTTGACATTCTACTGACTTGACATTATGTTGTCTGACACACAGCAAAGATGCTCTCTCCATTAAAGTCAGTGTTCATTTAGAGTTGCAATGGTGACTCTTTAGACATCTAGGTTCCAATTTTTCATCATCTAACTTTTAGTAGATAATTTTCTTTGTCTACTGCTTTTTGCACCTTATGGATTACACTGTCTTTCTCCAAGGTAAAGACTCAACACAGTCTCACGGCAGTTTGTGTACATAGACACCAATTTCCCTGTTTTTGTGATGCTCAGCACGACTTTTAACAACGTATTTGTTGTGCATTCTCCTACGAATGTCCAGCAATGCGTGGCGCACATGTCAATTTCCACTACAGGCTTTTCAAAATAAAACTACCCAATTAGACTTTGGAAACGATTGACTTGGTTAGGCTTCAGCAACAAAACTACTTAGTCGTGGTTTGGGTTAAAATAACACCAGAAGACACTTAAGTACGGAAGTTACGTGACAAAAACTACTTAGTTAGCTAGGGATGCATCGATACCACTTTTTTTCAGACCGAGTACAAGTACAAGTACTTACATTACTTGATACCGAGTACCGATACGAGTACTTCTCTGTGCCAAAAGACCCTCGTTAACAGCCAGCTGGAGGGTGTGAGCGACACATGGCAGGCTGGGGAGTCCCGCATACGAGGCGGCGCGCCACAACTGGCTCTAGGTCGGCTTGGAAAGGCTCGTGGTGAAGGTAGCTCGCGGACGCAGCTTTACAGCGCTCCCCACCCAGACCTCGCCGCACCGTGAACAAAGGGCTTGCTGCGCCCTCTCTCCCCGCCGGGGAGGGACGGGGCCTCCTGCTCCCGGTGCAACTCTCGACCGAGACGGACTGTCCTCAGTGCACCCCAACTGCGTCGTGCCACCAGGTCGGGGCTCAGCCCACGTAAAAGGCACCAGGGGTCTGTGGCGATGTCGGTAACCCACCCGACCCGTCTTGAAACACAGACTAAGGAGCCTAACGTATGCGCAAGTCAGAGGGTGCAAGCAAAACTCTGTGGTGCAATGAAAGTGAGGGCTGGTGTGCGCTGGCTAAGGCTAAGGTGGTGGGTCGGGCTTACCACCGTAAAGTGGTATTGGTGCTGTTGTATGGGAGCCGTTTTGAGAGTACGAGTACATGAGCACAGTATCGGACCCGATACCCGATACTGGTATCGGTGTCGGTGCATCGAGGGTTAGGGTTAAAATAACTGTGGAAGTGGCGTAACTTAAGTACGGAAGTTATGTAACATTAAATCAACGTTGACTTGTGGTTTCACACAGGACACAAACACCGGTCTCCTGGGCGTACGTCCTGTGATTTTTAACTCCATCCATCCACCCAGACCTCCTCCCTGTGCGGCGTTCACCGCTCTTTATACTTCCTGGTTCACAATTACATGGATTACATACAAACTGATTTTGTGCTGACCATCACAAACATTTTTTTAAATTGGTGTCTATGTACACAAATCAATACATACAATTTCGTGACTATATCACGAACTGCTGTGCGACTGGGCTGAAAGACCACACTAAGAGACTTGGACGTCTTTTTTACTGCAAACAAATCCTAAACCACTATTGTGCCGAGGAAGTGTGAGGGAGCCATATTTGTTTCTAACTAGCTTCAGTGTTCCCCTCAGGCTGTGAAGGTTGACTTGAAAACACAACCAGGATAGAAACTGTGCCCACATCCCTGCTCCGTGTCTTTTTATGAGCTTTTCAGCAGCAGGAAGGGAACAAGTGTACAGAGCTGAGCTTGAATCTGAAAAAAAAGGTTTCTACATTCAGAGCTTTATTTTAGTCTTGAAAGGCTCACCAGACAGAGGTTGGAGGTACGTAGGATGGAGGACTGCCAGCAGGGAAGGATTACAATATTGACACAAAGGAACAAAGATATTTTGAGCTGAAGAGGGGACAGAAAATGACCTAACCCATCTTAGCGAGTCTCGGTTAGAGTTTCCCCTGCGATAAGGCCACTGCTGACATTAGGAAGACTCGGGTCTCTTCATGCTAATTTTATAGTCATTATTCTCTGAAGCAGTGTGCTGCTGGGCTGAGACAGACTTCGGGTGCTTTCAACCACACTGACTACTGAGAACCATTGAGTCCACTGCAGGACAATGAATGATTCATCACTTAGCGTATGTTTGACCTCGGGGGGGTGGGGGAGGGGGGATTCAGAATTACTCTATATTGTGTAAGTAAAGAAGGATGTCACATTATATTATGGCCTTCAGACAGAGGAGCAGAAACCTCGAATTTTAACCCTGTCTCCCACAAAATACATTAATATACTACTAAGTTTCTTTTCCATATGTATAGTTGTGGCCTAGATTAACTTCACTGACATCCTTTTGCTGTATAGAAGTTAAAGAGAAGTGGTCAGGGTGGTTGGTTGGGGTACAAAGAGCTGGATTTTGACACTGAAGACTGGGATTCACAGCCCTGTGCTGTTCTGGTTAAGGCTACTACAGCGCTTGGTTAAAGTTGCACTAATCATTTTTTCATCATCAATCTTGTTTCCAGCAGCAGTAGGCAGCAGTTGTTTAGCAAACTCTAATAAAGCCTTTGTATACCACCTACCCAGAACCAAACAACAGAGAGACAAAGGCTAGGTTTCCACCAAAATTTCCCAGGTCTTTTAGTCAATGGAATCCCTTTTCAAGGAGCTAAAAGGTTCCTTCAGCTCACTGTTGTCTGCATTTCAACCGCAGTCTAAAGATCTGTTGAGCGATTGATAGTTATTTATTTGAGCTTCAGAACGTAATCGCTGTGAAACAATGAGGAAATAACTGTTATTCACAGCACCGCCGTGATGTCTCCCTCTTCTAACGCTACTGCTCGAGATCTCTCTCTCTCTCTCTTTTCTCTAGATAATCTGTGAAAAAAAAAATGTTTCTCTGCCTCCTCCTAGCGCTCCTGATGGCATTTGCATGTTTTCACCGCGCTCGAACCAAAAATAGTTAATAGTATCTAGCAGATACATTCAGTGTAAACATTTACCAAAATATGTTGATAAAAATGATGTAATCAGGGTGACTTTACATAACATAAACTCAGAAAAAAAAGTTAGTAAACTTGTGTTTGGTGGATTATTTCTCTGTTGTTACAATGCTAATGGTCATTGTATTTTACATGGTTGGAAAGCCTGTTTATTTACCTTCATAATGATGTCCAACTTGTAAGGATCATGCATTTGTGGGATGAGCAGCACAGCTGATTATGTGGGGAGTGCCCAAGAAACATTTGCCAAAATGCTCTGCCAATGGTAAACAGAGTATTCTCCTGTTGGTGTTGACTCTTGTTTTGAGTTGTTTGATGGATTGGATGATTGAACTCTCTATCAGTAACAAGGAACAAAAAAGACATATTGGCTATTTTACACTTTATTCATTTAATGCACGGTCAGGAGCCTCAGTAGAGGTAGAAGATCCATACGCAATACCAATAGGACAGGAGAATACCAACAGGAGAATATACTGTTTAGCATTGGTAGAGAATTTTGGCAATTTTTACTTGGGTGCTCCCCACATAATCAGCTGTGCTGCTCATCCCACAAATGCATGATCCTTTCAAGTTGAACATCATTGTGAAGGTAAATAAACAGGCTTTCCAACCATGTAAAATACAACGCCAATTAGCATTATTACAGCTATTACAACAGAGAAATAATCCACAAAACACAAATTTCCAAACTTTTTTTTCCGAGTTTATTTGGTCATTTACATTAGGTGTATGGAGGCAGACAAGGTTCTCCTGAATACTTTATATTTGCAAAATGTTGGAGGATTGAGCAATACCTACAGTAGGTATAGTCCAGTTAGAGTCATTTTGTATTCTTTATATCATTTGTCCCATGAGCAATCATTCAATTTGTAAAGCAAATAATTCCTGTCTCTCAAGCATCAGTCAGCTTAAAAAGACACATCATAACACGAGACATTAATTACAATACGGCAGCAGTATACAGACACTGTGTTTGCTTTATTTAGCTACAATTATTAAAAGACATTACAACCACGAGTGAGCGACCATAGACCCCATAGATGAGCCACATGAGCTGTGTTTGTATTCCACTCCGGCCTCTAATGCCAGATTTCAAAAAGGGCAAACAGCTGTACAGCTCTTATCATCTGAATCTGTTGTCCATGTCCCCTGAACGAGCTAATTTTAGCCCGGCAAGATTAGATTAGTATCTATTTGTGCGTACTCTCAACACCCAAAGGGCTAAAACATCACACTTCACATGGTCACATCCAAACCCAGCTTGGCATCACCACGGAAACACTGTCTGTTCCCTTAAAAAACAGCCTCTTTCACTATTGTGAAACAATGAGCAAATGATTACAGAATGGTATAAAACGATAAAGTAGATGAATTATCGGTCGGAGAACGGCTGTAGATATTCATAGACACATAAGTCACAACAGTGACTAGTCCAGATATGTATTGGTACAGACAAGTTGACTGTGATTCTACTGAGAGCATCAATGGATGATCAATTGTTGTGTGATCAAAGCCGCCTGGATATCGACCTTCACTATCTGTTTACATGCAGAGGAGTCTATGCAGGCGTCTTCCTCCATGTCTACAGCATGGAACCATTTAACTGGAGAGCACTCTGTGCCAAACTGAAAGCATCAGTAGGCGAGATTGGAGCAAATTTGATTAAAAAAAGTTATTTTTATAAAACGCTATATCATGACAGTAGTGCATGAAACAGGTAACCTGAAAGAAATCATGTTCCTCTGTGTCCTCCGGTGCTCCTGACGGCATCTGCAAGATTTCACAGACCAGAGGAAAACAAGCAGTAAGAGCTGATCTGAGGTCTGCTGTCCAGCTGCTGTCTATGAGAGCCGGCTGTCAATCACTCGCGAACTCCGACCAAACGGTCAAACTAGGCAGCGCTGATCAAATATGAATCAATATTAGGTTACTGTAATGTCTATTACTCTCCTCAGATGTTCTCAGAATCATCTTGTAGTGCACGGTTTAGCTGTAAAATGAGAAAGTTTGTGACGCTGCCTCCATTATGAAATCTGGTGATGGAACGCCAAGTTCCGGTCACATGACCGGAGCACAGCCAATAGGAACGCTCTCTCAATGAAATGACCTGTGATTGGTCAAAGTCTCCCGTCACGGGGCTAGATGTTCTAAAGCCTGAAAACAGAGACATGAGGAGGAGCAGAAGTCTAGTTATCTCTAGACACTTGAATTACAATATGCTGAAGGTTATTATGGAATATTGATTATTTTTACCCAATGATGCCAAAAATATACTGCCTACTGAAGCTTTAACTGGAGGGAGACTCATTCGAAATCTCTACTTTGGAGAATAATCAGTAGGCTTATATATATAACAATAGAGCAAATTCATACGCTGCAAAAAGGCACTGTTTACTCCTGTTTGAGTAGCATTCGCTAAAAAACTACAGTGTGCAGCTGATTTTTAAAGAATTTTTGGGGGGCTTTTTGCCTTTATTTGATAGTGATATTCAGGAAAGGGGACGACATGCAGCAGATCGCAACACAGGCTGCTGCGGTAAAGACTCAGCCTTGGTACGGGGGGGTGGCGGGGTGGGGGGGATCACTCTACCAGGTGAGCTACCAGGGCGCCCTGTGCCCAGCTGTTTTAGGAAACACCGGAACCTTTTTTAAAAAATGTGCCACGTTTTTTAAGATTGACATCGTCCATAAGAATGACTGATCTTAGGGTTGAGTGCCATAGACAGAGTATGGTAGTCAGGAAGTATTGAGAGAGCGACAATTCATTGTTGGTTTTGGTCTCTTCATGGGATTTGTTGACCAGCCCAGTCACACAGCAGTTTATGAAAAAGTCACAAAATTGAATGTATTGATTCATGTACATAGACATGAATTTCATTTTGTTTTGTGTTGTCAGCACAAAATTAATTCGTATGTAATGCACGTAATTGTGAACTGGGACGTATAAAGAGCAGTGAACGTCCCGTGCGAGACCACAAGTCAAAATTTATTTATTTGTCACGTAACTTCCGTACTTAAATTACAACACTTCTGGTGTTATTTAAACCCGAAACCACAACCTTTTCCTCAAGCTAACTAAGTAGTTTTTGTCAGGCAACTTCCGTACTTAAGTTACGGTACTTCCAGTGTTATTTAAACCCAAACCGCGATCTTTTCCTAAACCTAAGTAGTTTTGTTGCCTAAGCCTAACCAAGTCGATCTTTTCCTAAACCTAAGTAGATTGTTGCGTAAGCCTAACCAAGTCAATCTATTACTAAATCTAACTAAGTAGTTTTATGTTGAAAAGACTGGAACAGATATTGACACTTATGTTACAGCACTTCGGGAGTTTTTAACACAAACCACGATCTTTTCCTAAACCTAACAAAGTAGTTTTATTTTTGTTTTTGAATTTGCACGTGCGTCACGTGTTGCTGGACATTCTTAGGAAAACGCTGGAAAAATACCTTGTTGAAAGTCGTGCTGAGCGTCACACAAAAAGGGAAATATGCACACAAATCAAATAGATTACATTTTGTGACAATTTCACAAACTGCCGTGAGACTGTGTTGTGTTGAGAGCAAGACAAATATAGAATCACGCCGGCCTCATCCTTTGAACATATCATTTTACATTTGTTATGATTAGATTGGAGCAGGAGCTTCTATTCCTTCCCTAACCACCGCAGCGTTAATGAAATGAATGTGCTAGATTTGTCGGCCCGTTGAACTGATTCTCTGAAGGGCGCTGAATGCGTCTGAACCTTAACACTTTAGTGCTTAAGTGTTTATGTGAGCTTGTTGTTGGAGAAGAGCTCTGTGAATGTAAATTTGCTCACGTACAGCAGCATCAGGAAGGCTGCAGCAAGACAGTCTGAGTGCTGAGCAGAAACACTCGCTGGTATTAACAGCTACCTCCACTGCAGAGCCATTGACTCGAGCTAAACACAACTCTCGGCAGAAAGCCAGCTCGGTGGAGTTAGGTGGAAGACAGATGGTGAACCGTGCGGATGGGAAATAAGGAGAGAGAGGTTGAAGGATGGGTAGGACACAGAAAGAGGCCGACGGACTGAGGGAGCGATGATGGGTAGATAAAGAGGGAAGGAGACAGTCGGCCGGACGGAAGAGGAACAGGCGTTTTAGGAAATGAATAGGCTGACAGGTAAACAGGTAGAGAGTGAAGCAGGTGCAGAGGCACGCAGGCAGAAAGGAAGGCTGATAGCTGGTGTAGATGGATAGAGGAAGCAGACAGTGAGAGGTAAGAAAGTAGAGGTTATAATGAAACCTGACAAGAAGTGTTTCATCGCATTTTATCATCCGTGCCGAGGGCCGATGCTGAAAATCTCCTCCTCTGCAGATCTGTCGCTGCGGCACACGAACACACTGCTGTCACATTTACATGGCTTCCATGGATCCCTAAAAAACTTTAAATAAACAAATCATAGTAAATAATAAACATTTATGAATAAATCATGTGTAAACTAATAAAAAACACGTAACAAGTATTAAGTACACTTAAATTATTAAAGGTACAATATCCAGAGCATTAATATATTAGCAAACTATACAAAGGTGTAGAGGAACAACGTCTACCTGAGCAGAGAATGAAGTCACTCTCCCTCTGTGTTGTAATCCGAGTTTCTCTGTGCTCTGTTGACGCGGCCGTGCGTGTCCTTGCATGTGAGCGTGCCCTACTCACAGTTGCTGCACTGCGCTTATATGCCAGTTATAGCTGATAACGCCATCGCGACCGATGACACCGTTGCAGAAGCGTAGCACCCACCATCCTGTCCCCCCCCGGTTAACACTGTTAGCTCTGTCAGCAGTGTTGCCTCTGTTTTTACTGTTAGCACTGTTAGCACCGTTAGCTGCGAGCTGCCGGTGGCTCATTTGCAGGTATTATGCAAATGTGTTACTTAGTGTCATCACCAGGTTATGGGTGAAAAGGCAAAACTTCAAACAAGATGTTTCAGGCCGTTCAGGAGTCGGGGGGGGGGGACCCTTTTGGCCTGGGCTTTGCAACTTTGCAGACCATGCACATGCCCAAAAAACTATATAACACACTTAAGGGAGGGAAAAAGCACAAAAGCATAAAAGTTCCCCTTTAATGTCTTTGTTCTTCATCTGTGATATAAAAACACCCAAACCACACAGTTAAAGACATTAAATGTGTGTATCCTGGTCATAGCTCAGTTCTAAAATCCTACCACACACTTTGGAGTGTCTCTCCTGACAGGCTGTCAGCTGAAGTCAGTCACACTGTGCTGCAGCAGAGGAGCTCCAACCAGCCTCTGGTTCACGAGTTTAGCCGACTTCGATGCACTCAGAGAGCGAGGGCACTGGAACAACTAGTCGCGCTGCCCTCCATCTCCATCACCCCTCTCTGTTTACATTACAGTTTGTGCTGTAGTTGGGTCATTATGAGACAAGACTCGCTTTGTAAAAGTTTACAGCCTGCCGTGCTGTAATCTGGCCTTTAGACATTCAGGGGGAGCAGCCCTAACACTCACACAACCTGGAGTCAGGTATGTGGGTATGCCATGTGTAGTCTGCAGCAAATCTGTCTCCTACAAATTACGTTTATATCCTATTGATGTTTTTCGTCAAATTGGTTTTGAGGGAGATGTAGCTACTGAATGGATTATGGTTAGTGACTTTTTCAAAGCAGGAAACATTGTGTTTTCTACCGCTCAGAAGATGTAGAGAGGTGGTCTGAGTGGCTTGTGGCCTTACAAAGCACAGGACAGCATTGCACTGGAGACTGGGGTTTGCATCCTGAGTCTCGTATGTGTTTAGTTTTATCTTTAGAGGCGCTAAATATGATATAAATCAGAGCATTAATATAGCATCAAAACACTATTTGCTATGTAAAGATATAGAGGAGTAATGTCTACCTGAGCAGAGAATGAAGTCACTCTCCCTCTGTGTGTGTTGTAATCCGAGCTTCTCTGTGGTTTGTTGACATAGCCGGGCTTGTTTAGTGCATGTGAGCACTAAATGCTGCTCGGCGTCCTCTCCCCCAGGTTAACACCGTTAGCTCAGTCAGCATTGTCGCCATGTTGAGAGCCGTGTGGAGGGAATAGAAATGCTCCCAATCTCGCATCCAGCACCTTTAAATATAAGTGCCTAAATATAACAATAAAAATGATCATGCTTTAGTTGTGAGCAGATATTGTACTGCAGGAGTGAATGTAATATCATATTTCATATGTGAACCCAACCATTCAGTCTGTTTACTAATATGTATTATGTATTCTATATCTTTTTTTTTTTTTTTTTTTTTACTGTTTACTTATTTATTATATCTTTATTGTTTACTTACTATTATATCCTTTTTTTTTACTGAGGCCTCTTGTTGTTTGCACAGTCCCGTTGGCTGCTGTAATTCTGCAAATTTCCCAGCTGTGGGACTAATAAAGGATTATCTTATCTCTCTTATCTTATTTTGTAGGAAAGCAATTGGAATAAATTGTCAGTGAACATTTTGCAGGCACGTTCTGTATGAACTTGGCAGATACGTTCACTTAAAGTGTTTCCTAATTATGTAGATATGAAAAGGTGGGGCCATTCGATGGGCCATGACCGGTTAATCCAGCCGTGATATTACCCTGACATAATCCCACATTTGAAGGCATATTTGTACCTTTACATTTTGATAAAACCAAAGTAAAATGATTTAGGTGAAATCATTTTTTTAGAAAATTGTGTGGAGAGTGGCAAGTAGGACGTATGTGTGCAATTTAGGAAATGCATCTCACAACGGACAACTGGTCTGGTTTCCCAAAGAAAGGTGGTGTTACTAAAGTTTTCTAAAAAACGGCAAATACCTGCAATTTCTCTCTCTTTCTCTCTTCAGCCCTTGAATACCATAATCTCAACACGTCGATGGCAACCAAGAACTATTGGGTGATAACAGGTAAATTCCCTCTTGTATACACACGCACGCACGCACGCACACACACACACACACACACACACACGCACACGCACACGCACGCACTCACACACACACACACACACACACACACACACAAAAGTGCTACTGGGTGATCAGCGGTAATCAAGAGCCGCATCGATTGGACAAAACAGCAGTTAGCCCCAGCGCTCGTTGTTGTGCAATTCAGCAGAATAGTATTGGCTCTCTCGTTTTCCTTCCCTGCCTCCTCCACCCCCCCCGTCTTAACACCCCCAGCCTCCTCCCCCTCTGCTCGCTCCCTTGCTTGCGCTCAGAGTGTCTTTAGCTGCTCTGTTCCTGGGAAAACCTATTGATGTATAATTCACAGCTTCCTGACTGGGGCAGAGGGAGAGATCACTTCACATCACATCAATGCCGGGTGTGAATGATGCTGAAGAGTGTGTGTGTGTGTGTGTGTGTGTGTGTGTGTGAAGTCTGTCCACTGCTCCATCTCACTTATAGCCTCTAGTAAGAGACGCACCCGGGAGCAAGATTGATGCAAGCACCTGTGTGTGTGTGTGTGTGTGTGTGTGTGTGTGTGTGTGGGTGCACCGATATGTGTTTGTGTTTCTATCTGTGCGTTTGGTGTGTCACTGCAGCTGTAATAGAAGTTTCTGGGTGAGCAGCTTTTAAATGGAAGGGAAGATCATCTAGTCCTCTCTATTATCCCACTCATCTCCTGTCTCTTATTTATCTCCCCCCCCCCCTTGTTCTCCTCAATATCGATGTCTTCCTTTCATATTTTCTCACCTCCTCCATCTTCCCTTCACTCATCCTCATCCTCCTCTCACCCATTTCCTCCTCCCCTCATGCTGTCCCCTCATCTCTCCTCACAGTGATCCAGGATGTGGACAGCTCCTCCCTGGAGGCCAACTACCAGAGCTTTGCCAGCCTGATGGAGCAGCGGTTGGCTGAGCTCTTCCTGGTGGCCGGCAGGCAGGGCCCTCGGACGGCGCGATCTCGACGGGCCACCACTGTGGGGAGCTACACCGTACAGGTAGGTGGGAATACATCAGGCCGGCACATATGGGTACTTCGCAAAAAGTCAATGCCGTGCCCCCTTTTGGTGGAAAGAGAACCGTAGATCCCAGAGACGCAGATGCAATTTGACATATGTTAGGATTGCAATTTTGACAAATTCATATGCATTCATCTCTTGTTATACAAACTATGTTTTATACACATGACCATGCCTGAATCTGAGTGTTCGCGATCCCTTAACAAATTAAGATTGATCGCCGTCATGTCCCTTCAGTCCTCCCCGTCCAACACAGTGGCTGGATATTGCTAATCCAGACTTCTATACATATCTGATTGAATCCCATCAGCCTAAGTGTTGTCTGTAAATAACCAATGTGTTAATAACCAACTGTTTGATCTATAGGCTGAGATTTAGTTGGAGACAACTATAACATTAATATATGACTGTATTACTGCAGCAGCCTCACACTCATTATTATTATTATTACACGTTAGCTAGCCATGCTAGTCACTGCCGCCTCGAGCCAGGCGTTTGCCTCCTGGTCTGCTGTATGGAGGATGACTAACCCTCCTTTTAGACCGTGGAGCGGGCAAGCTTCAATAATATGTTCCATTGTTTGCACCTCTCCACAAGCACACAATGGGCTTGGGCTGCTGCCCCATTTGTGAAGGCTGGCCAAGCAGGGGCCATGCCTGGACCTGAATCTATAAAGGGTTGACCTCTGTGTCCTTGGCAGGTTGGTGCCAGCGACCTGTTGGGTGGGGTCTGACACCAGATGTTTGTTTGGGACATCATTGGGCTCCCATTCCTTTTCCCAAGCTTATTGGGTGGTGAAGTCGGTTGGTTGGGTATTCTTCCAAATCGGTCGTCTAGATGGAAGACGGGCAGTGGGTGGGTTGAAGATGTCTGCATGAATTGGTAGATGGGGAGAGTCTTTGACCTTTTGAAGCATCCTTTGAGTAGATGCTACTCGCCGGATATGTGGGGGGGTTATATTGGATAGGACAGGGAGTCAGGGGAGTGGTGTTGAACGAATAATCCCGCTTATGATTCGCATGGTTGTGTTGAGCTGGGTGTCCACATGGTGTGTATGGGGTGACCTGGACCAAACAGGGGCACAGTATTCTGCTGTGGAGTAAGCAAGGGCCAGTGCAGAGGTGCGCAATGTGGGGGCTGCTGCCCCCTATTTTGAGCCAGCGAGCTTACAGAGCAGGTTGTTTCTGGACTTCACCTTAGCAGCCGTTCCTTTCAGGTGTTCCTTGAAGGATAGGGTCCTGTCAAGTGTCACTCCCAGGTAAGTTGGGTTGTGGACTTGCTTCAGCTTAAGTCCGCTGAGTTGGATATTTAGCTCTGTAGCAGCTTTTGCATTGTTGACGTGGAATACACTGGAGACTGTTTTAGCGGGGCTTGGTTTTAGGCGCCAGGTTTTGCAGTACTGGTCCAGCTTTGCAAGGTCTTCCGTTAGCACCTGTTCCAGTGAGTCAAAGTCTGGTGCTTGGGTTGTCAGACAGATGTCATCAGCGTAGATGTATTTACGGGATTTAGTGGTGGGTAGGTCATTTGTGTAATGGTTAAACAGGGTTGAGGCGAGGACTGACCCTTGTGGGAGCCCGTTTGACTGTTTTCTCCATGCACTCTTATTCTGTCCAAGGTGAACTCTGAACCTCCGGTTAGTTAGCAGAGTTTTAATTGTTGCTGTTGCCCAGGCAGGGAGTGCTTTTGTGAGTTTTAGCAGGAGGCCTTTGTGCCAAACAGTATTGTAGGCAGCTGTGAGGTCGAAGAATACTGTTCCTGTCTTCAATTTGCTCTCGAAACTATTTTCAATGAAGGTGGTTAGGGCCAGTTCTTGTTCTCCTGTGCTGTGGCCCTTGCGGAAACCGGCCTGGTCTACGCAAAGAATCTCTTCTACTCCTGGAGATATGCGTTGTAGTATGAGGCGTTCCAGGATTTTGAAAGGGACGCAGAGTAGAGAGATTTGCTGGTAGTTTGTGGTCTTTACCAGGTTTTGGTATGGCAATTACTTTTGCTGACCGCCATTTCTTTGGGATTGAGTTTGTCTGTATTATCCTGGTATGGTGACTGTCTTGTTAAGAAGTGAAAGCAAAATGGTGCTATTCACAGCAATTCTTCGTTCCAGTTCATCTTATTGAACTACAGTGAAAACTATGAGGACGACAGAGGGTTTGAGTCAACATACTGTATGCATGTGCACATACTGTATATATGTGTGTGTGTGTGTGTGTGTGCGTGTGTGCATGTGTGCGTATGTGGCTGACGAGCTATAGAAAATGAAGGGGAGTCTGCATTTCTCACTGGGGTACCACTCACCCACACACACCCACTCAACAACACAGAGCTGATAAGTATTCAGACCTTGTCTAGACTGCATCAAGAACT
>CAKAOH010039405.1:0-26159 GCA_916701665.1 Sebastiscus tertius | reverse complement strand
ACACACACACACACACACACACACACACACACACACACACTTTCTCTGCATCAACGCTTTGGGATCTCCAGCATTCAGAAAAGGAAAGAGAGAGAGCAGAGGGAATCCCGCCTGCCTTCCTCTGATCCCAAAGGAGATAAGGCAAGTAAATAACCTCTGCATCTATTTGATTTCTTCATCTATCATGATCATCCAAATATGTATCGATCAATGTTTAGATAAATTGATTTATCCTATTTTATGAGAACTAATATTATCGCTGCTTTAAATGATGGTTGTGATTTAAATAAATAAAAGAGTCATGGGGCATACTGTATATGAACTTGGAAACAACATGCTGGTTATTTTTGCTCAAATATGTAACTACATGATGGAAAAAAACACTGGATGTAATTCACTGCAGTGATAAAGTATTAAAGTGTAACTTTACCTCCAGGTCTGAGCCTAATAACATCCACTGCATAATTTTGAAAAAAATAGTGGGCTAGGAGCTGAGAGGGACAGAGAGGGGTGTTAACATTCTCTTTTTAATATAAATTTCATGACGTAGATAAGTCCAGCTGGTTGACTCTCAGCATTGACCTTGTAAGATGAGGGTTGTAAAACAGTAGATTTTTTATAAATATGGTAAGAAATGTTAAAGGGACTGTTTGTAACGTCTTACACGTATAAATCATTGCGGGTCGGTGTCCCATGCGCGCTTGCGTGTGGCTACGCTGTTCAGACAAAGACTCCAACACAAACTACACGGAAGCACCAAAACCACCAAGTTCTATCAAGTGAAGCCCAACGGTTAAACAGTGTTGGCCGCTGTCAGAGGACGCGGGGGAGACCGTAGCTTTGGTCTCCAGGACCGGAGTCTCTGCTGTACTCTGCTCCTCTGCCGTTCTCGCTCTTTCGCTCCACTCTCACGTGCATGCTGCTCACTCCACACTGCAGAAGAGTTAGTTTAGCTCTGAGAATATCTAGTGAATGTACAGTGGACGTTTGTTCAGAAATAACTGCTGCAGCTCCTCCAGACCAACAGAGGTTTCCCGTGTCTTGTGAAGTGACGGGGCTCCGCAGAGAGAAACGCTATCGTCTCTGATCAAAACTCCAGCGTCTCCCCTGTTCCCTCCGGCAGCGGGAGAAGCTCTGATGTCATAACAAAAAAGTCCCTCCTATCATGCCTTAACGACTACCGCCCCATTGCAGTGACACCAACCATAAAGGTTGGTAACGCAACACATCAGATCCATCCTCCCCCCCACTCTGGACCCCCACCAATTTGCATATCGAGCCAACCAGTCTACTAATGATGCAATATCACATGCACTGCACCTGGCTCTCACCAACCTAGACGCCCACGTCAGAATGTTGTTTATAGACTTCAGCGCCACATTTAATACCATCATCCAACAGCTTATCGAAAAGCTGCACATTCTGGGCATCAACACACTCCTCTACAACTGAATCCTGGACTTCCTCCTTTAAAGACCACAGACAGTCAGGATAGGCAACAGAAACTTGAGCACCATCACAATGAGCACCGGCTCCCCCCCCAGGGCTGCGTGCTCAGCCCTGTTCAACTTGCGGACACATGACTACACCACCAGATCCAACTCCAATCACATCACAAAGTTTGCAGACGACACAACCATGGTGGGACTCGTCACAAACAACAACGAGAGGCGCTACAGAGAGGAGGTGGCGAAACTGGCTACATGATCCTTAAACGTAGAGAAGACTAAGGAGATTTTTTATTGACTTCAGAAAACACCACAGTGAGCACCCCCCACTGACCATCAATGGTGCTGCTGTGGAGAGAGTCGGTAGCATCAAATTCCTGGGAGTGCACGTCACTGATGACCTGACCTGGTCCACCAACACCACAGCCATCACCAAGAAGGCCCTGTAGCGCCTCCACTTCCTGCGGAGACTGAGAAAAAAGTGAACACTTTGAATCTTGACCACATTCTACAGAGGAACAATAGAAAGCATCCTGTCAAACTGTATCACAACCTGGTATGGGAACTGCACAGCTGCAGACCGTAAGTCCCTGCAGAGGATAGTAAGGGCAGCTGAAAGGATCACGGGTGTTACTCTGCCCGCCATAGCTGACATCTATAAAGCACGCTGTGTTCGAAAGGCTACCAACACCACAACCGACCCCTCTCACCTCTCCCACCACCTCTTTGCACTGTTACCATCTGAGGGGAGGGTTTCAGAGCATCCGGGCCACGTCTGCCAGACTGTGCAACAGCAATCAGGGCTCTGAACAATAGCAAGATATTAAATCTTAAATCTATTTATTTATAATGAACCAAATGAGTCACCTTTTTAATACTGGACAGTCTGTTTATCGCTTACTTTTTATACTGAAACTTGAACCTGAAATGAAATGATTGTCTGCTGTCGTGGTTGTTATTGTTGGTTGTTGTACGTATGAGACAGATGGACTGGGAAACAAAATTTCATTTTTATGTATGAAAGTACACAGAAATGACAAATAAAGTCTGTTCCTGAGTCGGGGGTCACTGCCAAATTCAAGTCAGTTCCTGAGTTGGGGGTTCCTGCTGACTTCAAGCCAGTTCCTGAGTCGGGGTCTGGCCGACTCCAACTTCTCGATTCCTGACGATAGTCCAGCTGACACCTGCGCCTTGTCTCCTGGCGGCTGTCCGTCCAACACCTGTTCCTCGTCTCCTGACGGCGGTTTGGCTGACCCCAGCTCCTCGTGTCCTGTTGGTGAATCGGTCGACACCTGTTCCTTCTGTCCTGTCGGCGGCACGGCTGATCCCTGCTCCTGCTGGGCTGCAGCAGCCCCCTGTTACTGCTGGGCCTCAGCACTCCCCTGTTCCTGCTGGACTGTAGCACTTCCCTGATCCTGCTGGGTCACAGCACTCTCCTGTTCCTTCTGGGTCGCAGCAACTCCAAGTTCCTGTTCAGCCGCAGCAGCCCCAAGTTCCTGTTCGACCGCATCAGCAGTTCCTGCTGGGCCACAGCAGCCGTAAGTCCCTGGCCACATGTCCATGAATGAACAGGCTGGATTTAAAAACTGATAATCACTCAGTTGGTACCCAGCTTTGGAAGATCAGTTATCCAGCACCACTGGTGTTAGCTCTTGTGAAGCTACCTTTAGTATGATAAATTTGCTTCATCTTTTTGCCCCATCTGATTCCAAGCTGATCACTCTGGACACAGTCTAATGCCAAAAGTGAAAAAGAGGCCCTCTGTCAGCCCCTTGAGGAATGCTCAAAACCCATTTCTGCAATGGATGCAGAGTGTATTACTACTTACCACTGAGTCATAGAGCTCCCAATGAATTCATAAATTATCAGTTAAGCAAGCTGACAAGACGGCAGACTGCAGTAGAGAAGAAGAGGTAGAGGGGTTATGTGAGAGAGTGCTATTTGTGTTCAGCCTGATTTATAATGCAGGGGAAAGAAGCAGGCAGGGAGTTTAATAGAGAGGATGGAGGGAGGAGAAGAAGAGAGGGAGTAATGTGATGATGGAAGGAGAAAAAGAGGACTGTAAATCTGGGAATTCTGTCTGGTTTGTGGTTTTTAAAGTGGAGTTGTGTCAGGCTGTGGATGACTTAACGCATGCATATACATGTCGCATGTGCTTATGGTTTGTGTGTGACTGCTGATGGTGCCGATAAGAGAGATTTGATGTTGCTGACAGGATGATTTAAAACCATGAACATGTCCATCACTGTCTCTGACACACTAACACACACACAGACACACACATATCTGATGAATGGAGGAATTTGACAAAGCACAAATTCTGTCTATTTCTGTATCCACAAAGGAGCAGTGGGAAGGGAAGGAAGGCTGGCTGCTCCTCCTCTACTCTCCTCACTCCCTACCGACTGACAACCTCATTATCCAGTTATTTTACTTGGAGGATGGTGGGCGGTGCTCACAGATGTTGAGTCACAGTGTAACTGATATTCAGAACACACACGTTTGAAATGTATGATCATAGTAGTTCATTGCGTCACTCAGATTTGCTGTTGTTGTTGGACACACAGACACATCAATCATTGTAGTTTCTGTTTTCAACAGAAGTCGCAGTCGATTCGTGAGCATACTGACCAAGAAAGTCTCAAATCATTAACAAGACTTTGCTGGAGACAAAATGAAAGCAAAGCTAGTGTTATTTTGAGTCATAAGGAAGCCAGCTGGGTCAACGTTTCTTAAGAAATCGTATTTCTGTGTGTTTTTTTTTTTTTTTAAAGGAGCAGTGTGTAGATCTGGTGTATCTAGCGGTGAGGTTGCAAATTGCAACCAACTGAAGTGAACTCCTGTGTGCCGGGCGTGTAGGAGAACTACGGCGGCCAACGGGAAACGCGAATAGCCCTCTCTAGAGCCAGTTGTAGCTTAGGTAATTTGGAACAGAGCCAGTGTGTACAGTGTGTGTGTGTATGTGGAAAGTGAGTGGTGAAGCAAGAGAGAGAGAGAGAGAGAGAGAGAGAGAGAGTGGCGACTCTGGCACAAGCAGGAAAAAACAAAACACAATGATTCTTATTATCAGGTGATTACACACAGAAAACATACTTATTAAAGGGACTGTTTGTAACTTCTTACACGTATAAATCATTGCGGGTCGGTGTCCCATGCGCACTCGCGTGTGGCTGCGCTGTTCAGACTCAGACTCCAACACAAACTATTGTTGTATTCTAGTGAAGCCCGTCTGTTAAACAGTGTTGGCCGCGGTCGGAGGACGCGGGGGAGACCGTAGCTTTGGTCTCCAGGACCGGAGTCTCTGCTGTACTCTGCTCCTCTGCTCCTCTGCCTGCTTGCCTTCACTCACACACCGCGCTCGTTCTCACTCTTTCGCTCCACTCTCACGTGCATGCTGCCACACTACACACTGCAGAAGAGTTAGTTTAGCGCTGAGAATATCTAGTGAATGTTCAGTGGACGTTTGTGCAGAAATAACTGCTGCAGCTCCTCCAGACCAGCAGAGGTTTCCCGTGTCTTGTGAAGTGACGGGGCTCCGCAGAGAGAAACGTTATCGTCTCCGACCAAAACTCCAGCATCTCCCCTGTTCCCTCCGGCCGCGGTCGGGAGGCTGAAGCAGGAAAAGCCAACACTAGGATCAGCATTGATTCATGGAGAGACCTTGGTCTGGTCAGCTAACATTACTGCCAAGCAGCTGAAATATAGAGTGATATTGTGCTTTTAGCTGACGTGTGTCTCCTCACTGTTTTGAGCGATGCTCCTTCATGTCTATGTAGAGCGAGCACAAGCCCGAGCAACAGCACGCTGACTTTCGTTGACTTAACAGCCACAGGTGTCGCTGTTAACAAGCATTTCTAATTCTTACAAACAGTCCCTTTAATATTATATTCAATTTCTGCTAATAGATCCCCCTAAATGTTACACGCTGGTCCTTTAAAGGAAAGCTGGGGGAATTCTACCAGAAGAATGGGGGTCATGTATTAATCAAAATCCTTTTCATTATTTAGTATTTGCTTTAGTCTACTCAGACTGTAGAATATGCAGGCGCTACACTTTGGCAGTCCAGTCCAATCTAATCCAATCTAATTTGCTGTGTTGTGCCAGATCAGGAAGATCAATCTCCGAAATGCCAACCTTCTGGATCTGTGACAGATAGTCATTTGCAGAGTCATCCAGTGTCTTGTTAAAATAAGATTTTTTTTCATCGGCTTATAATATGATACATATCATATATGATAGGACCTGGGAAGCATGAAAGAGAGAGAGATGACCATTGAGAACAGTTATATTTTTTAATATGTTTAATGTGGCATTTAAATGAGTGGCAATGCTTCCAAATGAAATTTAACATGCCATTGCAGTTTTGCTAAATTCAGATGAGACAGTCTGGGGGCACTGAAGATTATCAGTCTAGATCATATAGTATAATAGTGAAGAGACAGACAGGAAGTTTGCCAAGAATGGCTTTAAGGCTTAACAATGTGAGACGCCTCAGCTGCATCTCTTCTAGAGATTCGGGTTCTCACCTATTTTTGACGGAAAAAGACAGACAGTGAAAGTGATCTATTGACTGTATATTGACATCATATCAGCTACATTACTACAGTTTCGATGTCTATCTGTAGAATATGTTACCTAGATGAAAAAAAAGTAAAGACTTATTTTTAAATCAACACTTCCTGCTTTCATTTCAAAATAAAAGCCCTCAAGGGTTTTTTCTGTC
This sequence comes from Sebastiscus tertius, assembly GCA_916701665.1. Classification (NCBI taxonomy): domain Eukaryota; kingdom Metazoa; phylum Chordata; class Actinopteri; order Perciformes; family Sebastidae; genus Sebastiscus; species Sebastiscus tertius. Next base: position 19,988 of record CAKAOH010039405.1, on the reverse strand, counting down.
GACAGAAGTCTTTTATTCTGAAATATGTGCTGGACAGTGTTCTAGAACATGCAGTGACTTGGAGAGCTCCATGAATGAATATAGTACGGAGTTTTAATTGTGGATTATTACTATTATTTACAAATTACCACACGTTTCTTAACCTTTCTCGCGCTAAAAGAAATATAAATGATATTTATAATGAAATGAAATGGCCATTAAAAGGCAAACTCTATGTAGAAAGAAAGGGCTGACAGCAGCAGCAGCAGAAATGCAGCTGACACGCAGCTGAAATGCAGCTGGTGTGAACGCCTGACGCGTGAATCACGTAGCCACCACACGCTCCTGACGTTCCAGGTGTGTCCAGGGCTTTAGACCTAAAAACTTGAAATGAGGTTTTGCATTTTTGGCTTTTTTTTTTAATGGGTTTTTAGTTATACGCCTGAAATAAGGTCTGTAGTTAAAACAAGCTGAACAGATTATAATGTTTTGTTCTACATAAAATAGATCAATAAATACCCCACTCATGAATTTTGAAGCCTTTATGTGTCTTTAAAAAGGCGGTTAATGCTAAATGAGACTACTAAACGTCATCACGCCCACTCGTCAGCCTTTACAGCCTCGTTGTGTATACTCGCGCTCATGCGACCGTGGTGTAGTTTGTTTGTACCGTAACGTTAGCTTTTTACTTCTGGCGATTGCATTCACACTTTAAAATCACAAAGTGGTGTTCATTTGTGGAGATTATCCTGCTGAACAAAACATGTTAAGTATCATAAACATTTGAATTTATTTTCTGCAATAATCCAAAACTCAATGGAAAAATCTCGTTGGCATTTCGTTGAGGTAACCCGTGCAATTTTGCTCTTTGCAGCCACTGACTAGACAGAGTATGATAGTGAAGTCAAGTCAAGTCAATATTATTTGTATAGCCCACTATCACAAATTACAAATTTGCCTAAGGGTGCTTTACAATCTGTACAGGATACGACACCCTCTGTCCTTTACAGTGCAACCCTCTCGTCGGATAAGGAAAAACTTAACCAAAGAGAACCCTTTTAACAGGGAGAAAAAATGTTAGAAACCTCAGGAAAAGCAACAGAAGAGGGATCCCCCTTCCAGATGTGTAGTAGATGTTGTGTGTACAGAGTAACAAAATAATGAAAATACAGCATAGACGGAGAGAGAGTGAGAGAGAGAGAGAGAGAGAGAGAGAGAGAGAGAGAAAGAGAGAGCGAGGCACACAGCAGTGCTTGTGGGACACAAACAGCAGAGCGTTATTGAGAGGCACTGGCTTAAAGTTAAAATTGTTCCCGTCGGCAGGACTATTAGGCTTAAATTATAGACTGAGACTGACCCGCCAGCCAAATAATAAAAGAATAACTAACTAATGGAAAGTTTGGGCAAAAAGATGGGTTTTGAGTTTAAAGGCCTCATCAGAATCAGGCTGTCTGATGTCCATAGGGAGGTTATTCCAGAGGAAAGGGGCTCGATAAGAAAAGGCCCCTTTAGCCTGCTGATGTCTTTTTCACTCTGGGGACAGACAGGAGCCCTGTATTCAGAGAGTGGAGAGTCCTGATTAGAGTAGACAGTTTAAGGAGATCAGACAAATAGGAAGGAGCGTGCCCATTTACAATTTTATAGGTTATCAGAAGCACCTTAAAGTCTGATCTGACGTGGATTGGCAGCCAGTGTAATGAAGCTAAAACTGGATTACACTTGCTCTATGTTCAGATGTCCATTTTTCTCCGCTGGCTTTGTTTTGTTTTTTTCTGTTTTCTTTTCGGGATCTTGAAATATGTCTCCAACATTTCCCTGTCCATATGTAGCTCAAAGCTTGGGTGTAACCTTACTCATGTGACCCTTTCTCTGTAACGTTGGATTCCGCCGGCCCTCACTTTCATTGTGCCACAGGGTTTTGCTTGCACCCTGACTCACGCGTGAGTTAGACTACTTGGTCCGTGTTCCAAGACGGGTCGGGTGTGATGCCACACACCCCTGGTGCCTTTTACGTGGGCACTGAGGACAGTCCGCCCCCGACGACAGTTGCACCGGGAGCAGGGGGCCCCGTCCCTCCCCGGTGCTCCCCGCCCTTTGTCCATGGTGCGGCGAGGTCCAGGCGGGAGTGCTGTAAAGCTGCGGCCGCAAACCACCTTCGCCCCGAGCCTTTCCAAGCCGACCTAGAGCCGGTCGCGGCGCACCGCCTAGTAGGCGGGACTCCCCAGCCTGCCGTGTGTTGCTCACACCCTCCAGCTGGCTGTTGGTACAGAGAAGTACTCGTATCGGTACTCGGTATCGGCGAGTACCCAAATGTAAGTACTTGTACTTGTACTCATTCTGAAAAAAAGTGGTATCGGCGCATCCCTAATGATGAATGAAGAGATACTTTGTTGATCCACGCAAGGAAACTGGCCTTGAACCCAACCTGAACCTGATGGGTCCCGATAATGTATTGTGTCAGCTCAGATTTGAATTACCTGCTGCAGTCAATGTACTGCAATGTCCTAGTCATTGACTAGGCAAACACACTGTGCTCAGATTACTGTGGTTGTGTTCAGGTTTTAAACAGAATTCAACCATGATGGCATAATGATGACAGGTGTAACTGTTTTGGGACTGTTGGGAGATTTCAATCCTAAATCCTTGACACTGTGAGATAACGTGCCAACATCTTTGTTGGCCTGTGATGGGTTGTGCAGATCACCATAGACTCTTCATAATATCGAAGTCAGGTTTTTAATTGTGAAGTGTCTCCTGTTTCTCAGACTGACTGCCTGGTTGACTGGCCGCCCGATTATGTCCGATATAATCCTCTGCCATCAGCTTTATACTGCAGTGTCACAGTATGCTACTGGGATTAAGGATCTTCCCCATCCCCTGCGTGTGTGTGTGTTTGAGGACATCTATTGCTTTCTACTCCTGATCTACTGACCACAGATCAAACCAAACCTGCCTGCAAAACAACTGGTGTAACTTTGATAGGAATGAAGGGGATTAAGGCCAGTTGGTTCAAACCATATGTATATGTCTGAGGGGTGATCTGTGACCGAATATAGAGAGATGGACCATATTATAAAACATGTTTTCAGCTGCTCGGCAAAGCGAGCTATTCAATATGAAACCATCAAAGTTGCCTTCAGCAGATCAAATATTTAAACAACGCAAAGTAGTCCGTGATGTCAGCAACATTTTGAGCTCAATCCCTTCCCTCCTCGAAAAACCAAGTTCTAAGATCTTTCCAAAACTGTTTAATGCAGAAGACCATACCAGTGAGCAATAGTCCAGGTGGCTTAAACTTAAAGATTTAACTACTTGTCCCAGAATGTGTGCTTGAACATACGGAAGGCACTTTCTTGCCATGGAGATGCCATTTCCCAATTTCCTGACAATTGTGTCAATGTGCTCATGCACATGTACCCATGACAATTGACTGTCTATAGTTAGTCCCAGTAATGTGACCTTATCCACCTGTATAGGTTCACCGTCCAAGTAGAGATTCAGGGTTCAGTGTATGCAGAGATGACAGTTTATGACTAGATCCCAGAATAATGGATTTGTTTTTTGAGATATTTAGTACCAATTGTTTTTGTTATATCCACTCAAAGACCAAGATTAAGTCTGAAGATAAGACTTGGCCTGGTTCTCCGCTAGTATTTGCTGCGTAACACAGTGTGGAATCATCGGCGTCCATTTGTATACTTGCTTTATGCAAAACAAAATGGCAAGTCATTTGTGAAGATGGAATACAGGAGAGGTCCAAGACCGTTGCCCTGCGGCAGGCCACAGTCAAGCCCCTTTACTGTTAGACATGCTGCCATTGTAATACTCCCTTTGTGTTCTGCATGAAAGATGATCACTGAACCCTACAGGTAGAGAGACTGGTTTAGTGCAGCGCTAAGGAGCATTTGTGTAGATACGGTCAATGCAAGTGGCAGATGTATGACCAGCACTGTTAGTAAAGACTCTGGTCGGTTGAGAAATCATCTGTGATAGATTACAAGCATCGACTAATGATACCATATTCTTTTTCATTGGGCATTGACTAGCAAGCCAGTCGATATTCATGTCCCCTAATATGAAAATGTCACCATTCACATCTGCAGCTCTGTCAGCTCACAGAAGTCATTCAGATAATGAGTATCAGTTCCAGGAGGCCTGTAGCAACAGCCTATCAAGATTGGTTTTAAGTGAGGAAGATGTACTCTAACCCACAGGGATTCTAAGTTATTTGGCATGAGCTCAGCACACAGTGTTGCAGGAAAATTGTTTTTTATATATATATATATATATATATATATATATCTACTCCACCTCCTGAAGATGTTATAGCCATCAATAGATACCTCAGCATTCTGGATATTTACATCCAAGTGGGTCTCGGACACAGCCAAGATGTGGATGGTGTTGTTCTGAGTGAGACTGTTCAGTTCATGTACCTTATTTCTGACACTGCAGATATTCAGATGAGTCATCGTAAGGCCCTTTGTAGGGGATGTTAACATGCTGAAATTCATGATTTGAAATATGTCCTTACATTTTTTAGGTTTTTATAAACTGTGGTGACATTCAGTGGTTTGAAATAAATCACAGAAAATACATGATGCAATTATTGCTTTGGAGTTCTTTATTTTTCCTCTCTCTCTGCTTGAGGGCAAAGTAAACACCAGAAACATCAGGCAACATCTGTGTGTGTGTGTGTGTGTGTGTGTGTGCGTGCGTGCGTGCATGCATGATTTGGCTGTTTCTCTCCCAGCTTGAACTAAATTACTAATGAGCACACAATAGGAGCTCCATATGGTCTGCCTCTGGTGCAGTGTACACACACACACACACACACACACACACACCAACCCGTTCTGGTCAGGAACCCTTGGCGTCACTTTCTAACCCGCACTGGGTAGCCCAGCGCGTCAAACTATGATGCTCCACTACGGTCGCAGTAAACACGTGCCTAACGTTGTGAATTCAAACAAAACCACTTGCTTTGGTTTAGAAAACAAAACAGACTGTGGTTTGGGTTAAAATGACTATGTTGTCGTTTTCAACTATATCCGTGAGAGATATTCCAAAAGAAATAATAGCAACATTCTGCCACTGTTGTTTAGCTCAGTGAAAAAACAAAGCTGGCATAATGACGGCTCTTCTTTACGGCAGTGTTGCAGAATCTCTGTGTGAAAAGGGCTAATGGTGGCGCTTCAATGCAAAGAGAGAGCATTGCTGTAGTTAGCTGAATAAAGAAAGGAGGGAATGAATGTGGTGAAACATGAAGAAAGCACGTCTAACTAAACTGAAACACGCAGACAGAAGGTCATCATTATACAGTATATCTGTGTAAAGCTGCAGGACTTTCCATCATTGTAGCGGAAGCATCTCATCAAGAATCTCCGCTCTCCAAGTCAACACATCTGTCACTCCCCTACTCCACCTCCCACTCCATCTATCCGTCCCTCCCTCCCTGCCTCCTTCCATCCATCCATCCATCCCCCTCCCACCGGCTACCCATATGTCTCTTTCCTTCCATAGCCCACCCCCGCCTCAACCCCTTCTCCCCTGACCAGTAAGCCAAATGGCATGTTCTTGCACGTACTGCAGTACAGAAGTGGACTGTACCATTGTACATGTGGTGGGTGGGTGGCAGCAGGGAGGAGTGCTGCAGAGAGAGAGGGAGGGAGAGAGAGAGAGAGCGAGAGAGAGAGAGGCTGGCACTATCCGTTGGCCTAATCCCTCAGCCCTGTCTCTTGTGTTGATGCTCTTTATAGATACAGTGTAGAAACTTCAGACTAGAATGATACGGCTACGAATGGATATTAAGATAGATTTGTTGTGAGGTCTGGACGCCTTCGAATGGATATAAACTTCAGTTTGATCTGTTCTGGTAAGAGAAGTTATTTTCAATGCAAGGTTGAGTTGTTTTTGTTGTACTTGACTTGGTTTGAATAGCAAAAAATGAGTCTTGACCCCAAAATTATCTTGGGATTTGATTTATTTTAAGATTTTGGAGAACAATCTGAAATTTAAAATTATTATGGAGTTTGTTCTATGGCTTAACTAAGTGTAATTCTCAGATAAAATGCAGTATCACCATGTTTTATATGATTTGTAAGTCTTGACTCCGGACTCCACGATGAGCAGAGGAGATAACCTACTGTTTAGAGCACAAACAGATCAGACAACAGAACTTTTGCTCCAATAGTAGATGACCAGCTGTATGTACACAGATTGTACTGTATAGGCTAATGCAGAGAAAACACACTGTGAAGAGAACAAACATTGTGAAGGCAATCACTTTAGAGTCCTTAAAAAGGTGCAAAGTAAATGGGGACATAAATCTATTTATAGGAAGCAGGAAGCATGAAAGCTCCTGTTTTAGCTGGGATTGCTTGCCAACAGCATTATGTAATCAATGCACAAACACACACACACACACACACACACACACACACACACACACACATACATCTCACGTTACATTCTTTTTCTTGCAATATGTACACTCCATTTAATAGCATGAGCATTTTTACAATGGGTTAAGGACTTTTGATGTGCCACTGTTGACTCATTTGCTGTGTAACATGGACTTCACATCAAAAGGTGAACATTTAGCAGAAAAACAAGCTGGGCTTTGGTCTCTGGGTCCTTACTGTGTTCCACAACTGATCCATGACAAAGAGTCTTGTATGGTAATGAGTGTACAGTCACCCAAAGTGTACATCTGTCAGTGTGGTAGACGTGTCCTCAGCACCTTTGGTCTCAAAGTTAACAGGTTAAATCCGGATTGTGTTCCTTCAGATAGAGTCCAAATGTTGTAGAGTGTCAAGATCGCAGGTAGAAGCGGCCGAAATGGGTTTTCTCAGGAGGGTGGCTGGTGTCTCCCTTAGAGATAGGGTGAGAAGCTCAGTCATCTGTGAGGGACTCGGAGTAGAGACGCTGCTTCTTTGCGTTGAAAGGAGCCAGCTGAGGTGGTTCGGGCATCTGGTAAGGATGCTGGCACACTAAGTCATGGTTCCCATACGATGTGTGTCTTAATGACTTTGTTGATCCCCTGACCTTCCCTACTTGTGCCACCATCGGGTAAACATTTTTGTTTCAGGTTGACATTTTTGTCTCAGGTTGAAATGCCTCAACAACTGTTGAATGGATTGTCATGAAATGTTACTTTCATGTTCCCCTGAGGATGGGTTGTAGTAAATTTGCTGCCATCCCCAGACCTTTCCTCTAGTGCCATCATCAGGTCAAAATTTCAATTTGTCTAGTACTTCGGTTGGATCATTGGCATGTTATTATTGTCATTGCAAGCATGTTAGCATGCCGAAATGAGCATTTAGCCATACAGCAGTGCACAGTCTCACAGAGCTGCGAGCACGGCTGCAGACTCTTAGGACCCGATCTTACACCCTGCACGAAGTGGCGCACAGCAGCACAATTGTCATTGCTAGTTTCAGGCCGATGCAGTAGTCATTTTTTACACCCAGCGCCCACATTGTGTAAGAAGCAAAAATACTTGCGCCCATCTGTGCGCCCATGGGCGTGTTGGTTTTAAAATGAGGTGTGGTCAGACCCATTGTGCCATCTTGGAGGCAGCAGAAAGCGATTGACCAACAAAAAGCTGGTCTAAAGTCTGCCGCAGTATTTTCCAGCAATTTAAAGGGCACATCATTCAGATAGTAAGATGCGCCTAGATAAGCAGGTTCACAACACGTGCACATTCTGCCTGTTACACACACAGGCACGCGCAGCAGCGATTTCCTCCTCAGTTAAATAGGTCATCAGTGCATTTTCTCATATGCAGTCAAATGGAGTTGCTGATGGGACAAGAAGATCGGAAGACGCTGGAGGCAGAGGGTCCGCCAGCCAAGGATCACATACCTGACCCTTCCCTCCCTTCACAATATGCTAAGGCATTAATTCAGCACCCCACCCCATCAAGGAATGACTACGAATAGTAAACTGAGTGCCCTCCTAATCAGTATACAGAATATGAAACGTTTTTGCACGTCTATTCAATGTGATTAAACCCGGTATTTCTGCACAGTTGATAAAGACAGATAAAGATTAGGTTGTACTTATATTATTAGTATTATACTAATTGTTATTATTATTACATTTATTATTAATATTATTTATTAGAATTAGATTCCAGTGGTGGTTGCATGGGATTGTTTCCGACTTGTGTGATCATCATCAACGTTTCCAAAAGCTCCAGAGCATTGTAAAGTACAAAAGTCAAAATGTATTGAAAAGAAGATAGATGTAATCATTTCCAAAATTCACAAAATGTTTTTATATTACAAAAGAATTTTCTTCAACCCATATTTGTTGGCGTTTAGTCTTTCAAAACCAACATTTTCACTGCAAAAAAACCCTCACTTCTCCAATTTGTCGAAACTGCCATTTAAATAGCGATGTGTCCGGTACAGGCACACTTTGCTTTTAAAGGGAATGAGAAATGACACTCTGATTGGTTAAGTTTATGTTATGCCCAAAACACACCTATGTTTGATTAAGAGACTAAATAAAGCCCCTATGCCCCTTACCTTGTGCCCAGATTATGCAATGTTGAATGAGCAAAAGAGGAGTTGGACACGCCCTATATGCACTTAAGCCATGCACTTTAGACCATGCGCTATAGAGCGTTGACCCATCCACTCACAACGACCTCCATGTGAGGGTTTGCAACGTTAAATTCTCCCCGTAAAACTGTGTTAGAGGACGAGCAACCAGCTGTGGGCCATCCTGTCTCAGCCCTCATCGCCACCAGACCTTCCATAAACGGAAGGCTGGCCCATGGGAGACCGACATGGAAAGGGCCAAGCCGGATATGAGGTCCTCAAATGCATCATTGCTGGCTGGCTTGAAAAACATGCTGCAGACATCCCCGTCACTGCGTTCAATCCCTCCCGTCTCCCTTGTGGAGATGGAGAACATGGAAAGGACCAAGCCGGTTGTTACAACCCTGTAGATGTCTAGGGATAAAGGAAGCAACAAGATTGCTGATGTAGTCAGGCAAACACTGCAGTTTATTGTTTAGCGTACGGTGTCTAACACAAAAGTACAGAAAGATGAGCTCCAAAATACAACACAGAAAGGAGTTAAGAGAGGCGTGGAACAAAGGAAGGGCTACTAGTGGCGCCAAACCATAAAACAAACAAAATCAGACACGCTTCCTAACCCATCTAAAAACCTCCTACTTACCTACAGCCGAAAAGAAACTAAAACTACCTGACTGCGCTTTATCTTATCTGTGTGAAACAAAATACATTTAGGCAGCCACCCATAAAGCTAATGTGGAAATGGACAATAAAACACTACATGTAGCGCAACTATTGTAAGGGATGTATTGCTTGGCGGATCATGCAGGCTGCTGATTGGCGGCTGGGACCGTGAACACAGGTGGGATGGTCCGGAGGCGTAGCCCAGATGCTCCAGAGAAGCGAGTGACGTGTTGGCCAGCCTTAATTGACAAAATGAATGAAATACTGCACCACAGTTAAACAAATACAAATACAAAGGACGGTCAGACGTGGACGGTAACACCGGTGATGAGGTCAGTGAACACATCACAGCTGGCTCACCTGTAAATGCAGCAGCTGACATTGTGTCACTGCGTCATCCCCTCATCACCCGTGAAGAGATCGTTGAAGGAGAAATAGACATGTGTGTACTCCCCCTTCCCCCAGAGTGAAGTCGGAGTGATGTGTGTTGGCTGAGCTGCCGTCCAAAATGTCAGTCTGAGATGGCGAGGGAGGGGACATTTAGCTGGGAAGTAGCTAGCAAAACGTCCAACACACCCAGATAGTTAGCAGCAGAGCCAGCTGTGCCTCCAGGTGAAACACCTTGTCATAATATTCCAGCGTCTCTCTGTCATGCAGCAGCAGCAGTAGAGGCTTCGTGCTCTCTGACAGCCAGCTGACCACAGAAGCAGGTGAGCCGTCATCAAGGGGGGGGGACACCAAGTTAAGATGTCTCCGTGCAACCCTACACCCTAAGACGGCTCACCACCTTGTTCTTTGTGGAAGCGTGGGGCCCACAGCAGCCCATCCCTGGTGGTCATCACCAGCGGGAACTCAAAGCAGGCGGTTCTTGAAGCGGCGACTCCATCTGTGGAGATGAGCAGACAGTGGACAAATCGGCGTTCGCTGAAGAGAAAAAGGATAGCAGAGAGCGTGTGTATTGCCTTGTATCCTGTGGGTCCACATGTATTCAAGTAGACATGTTCTGATTGGCCAGCTACGCTTATGCAAACTTTCAGTGGGTGAATGTGTGCTCATGATTGGAGGAGAGTATTACCTATAGAGTCCAGTAGAACTTCGTCTCCTGCTACTGCTGTGGTGTCTTTTTTCATTCCCTGGTCGAGATATGCTGCGTGAGTTGTAGTACGATGCTGCTCCTTTGTTTGTTTTAAATACATTTCAGACCGGCGTTCTTGTGTGCTGCACCGCCTCTGTGTTAAATGTGAGATTTTCAGCTTGAGGCTGCCAAATACATACATACAAGGAATTTGACTCTGTCTTTTATGCATCTCTTGAAACGCAGTTAACACAGAAACAGTCATAACAGCTAGGGGCAAGGACAAAAGGTGAGGAAATGACAGAACTCTTATGTACACAAGTACTGAAAAACAATTGGTGCATATGTAAATATTATATATATATATATATATATATATATAAAATACCAATGTCCAACAAGGACTCAGCTCCCTCTTCACCACAACGGTTCAGTACAGCACCCCCATAACTGCTGAATCCGCATCGAACCGCCTGTCCATCTCCCGCTCCATTTTACCCTCACTCGTGAACAAGACCCCGAGATACTTGAACTCCCTCGGGGGACATGGTCGTAAGCCTTTTCCAAGTCCACAAAACACACGTAAACTGGATGGGCAAACTCCCATGACTCCTTGAACAGTCCCGCAAGGGTAAAGAGCTGGTCCGCTGTTCCACGGCCAGGATGGAATCCGTATTGCTCCTCCTTGATCCGAGGTTCGACAATCGGTCTGCGCCTCCTTTCCAGCACCCTAGAATAAACTTTCCTTGTCTGTCCGGCAGCCTCCCCCACCATCTGATCCAACTCACCATCAGGTGGTGATCAGTTGACAGCTTTGCTCCTCTCTTCACCCGAGTGTCCAATACATATGGATGACACAGATTGGATGACACAACCACTTTGTGGTTGGATGACACAACCACAAAGTCGATCATCAACTGTTGGCCAAGGGTGTTCTGGTATGAAGTACTCCCTCCCAGGTTTTTATCCATCGTTGCCCACGTGAGCGTTGAAGTCCTCCAGCAGAACTATAGAGTCCCCAGTCGGCGCCCTTTCCAGGACGCCAGCCAGAGTCTCCAAGAAGGTCGGGTACTCCAAGCTGTTGTTTGGTGCACAAGCACCAGGAGTATGGTTCCAGAACCAGAGCTATGCGTGTAGGTGAGCCCAACTATATCTAGTTGAAACCGCTCCATCTACAGCACCAGCTCCGGTTCCTTTCCCACCAGAGAGGTGACGTTCCACGTGCCAAGAGCCAGTCTGTGATGCTGGGGATCAGCTCGCCTAGATCCCCGCCTTTGCCTGCGGCGCAGCTCGCATTGCACCCGACCCCAATGCCTATCCCTGTGGGCAGTGGGCCCACAGGGTGGCGGCTCCATGTTCTTTCTTCTTGCTGTGTCCGGCCGTGCCACCAGACGCTTGCCGTTGAGCTCCCTTCCCAGGTCTGGATCCAGGAGGGGGCTCCGGTTTCCTTATTCCGGGTGGGGTTTCACAAGTCCGTTGGGTCCATATCATCAGTGTCCACTGTATAAGTGGTATTGACATGATTCAAAATGGGTTGTGTTTCTGTTTATCACTATAAAAACAGGTCTGATGTATTTAATTCAGAAAAGTTTAGAATACAAATAGTTGCAATGACATCTAAGAGTACAAATGGTAGTAAGTATATGCTTAATTGCTGTTACCAAGAGGGGTCCTTGGAAAATGTTCTCCCCTGTAAGGCTCCCTGGACCCAAAAAGTTTGAGAACCTCTGCTTTAATGTAGTGGTCCAGTTTGTTACACACTTAATATGTTGTCTGTATTTAGGCGGCTCTTTGCCGAGGTTTGCACTGTTAAAGCCCCCAAGAACAATGAGCAGGGAGTCTGGATGATTTTTCTCCAGGCTAGTAATCTGGTCAGCCAGGTGTTGTAACGCCTCACTAACACAGGCCAAAGGTGGGATGTAAACACCGACCAGAATGAACGAGGAAAACTCCTGCAGTGAATAAAATGATTTGCAGTTTATGAAAATAGTCTCTAAGTGAGGACTGCATGTTTTCTTCAACACTGTCACATCTGTACACCAACCTTCGTTTATGTAAAAGCAGATTCCGCCTCCTCTCGCTTTCCGTTAAGCGGTACGCTCAGAGGAGTTAGAAGCCCGGCAGATGTAGTGAAGTGTCCAGGATGTGCTCACCGAGCCAGGTTTCAGTGAAGCACAGGTTGGCAGATCATCAACAGTCTGTGTTTGCTCTGTTGAGAAGCAGCAGCTCGTCCACCTTGTTGGCCAGAGAGCCGACACTCGCCAGATGTATTTATTGTCTCAGTTTAACGAGCGCATCGGCTCGTTTCCCTCGTTTGCGTCTCCTGATAATCCCATAGAGAGCTGCTGCTCTTTCAACTAAAAGCTCTGTAAAACTTTAAAGTTTAACAAGTTTCTTGTCGGATGTTCAAAAGTTCCTCCCTGGTGACCGTAACCAGAGAAGGAGAGCAAAAATACTAGTGGGCGCAACACCGAGGCTGCCAATCACAGTGCCATCCTGGGTAACTTTGATATCTTCCCTGCAAAGTACTGGCTGACTGTGAGAGTGTTTCAGGCAGCCACGGTACCCTCGTATTGGTTGGCTTGTTGGCTTCATATTAGAATATTTGTGACAAACATAACCAGTTGTCATTACCCGTAAGGGTTGAGATTGCCACTCCACATTGCATTTGAATGTTAATATTTTTAAACGTTTTTACAGTCACAAAATAAATTGTCCTTTGACTTGTTAACAGCTCACATCTCTATCTCCATTTTGGGGCTTATGGGGAACCCACTGAGAAATAAAGTGAGAGTTTGAGTCTATTCAATGAAGAGTGTATTCTTTGGTAGCGTCCCATGGTTACGTTTTCAATAATTTGGCCTGAAACAAGACCTGGTCGAGTCCTTTTCTGGTTTGATCACAGTTGCATGGTAAAGCAGTGCAGATCTTTAAAATAACTTTGCACTTACACCTGTATGTCAATACAAAAACAGTAGGCCTATAACTGACAAAAATGAAAGCAGACATGTTCAGTGTGAGGGATTACTACCTGCAAACTGAATTTCATAGATAAATAAAACAGCAAAATGGAGGATTTGTGGTAAACATTGAAAAAGAATGGCATGGTCCTTTAAATCCAGCTGATAGCTCATATTTGATGATGCTGCTGTACCAGAGTGCAGCTTATTTCTGCTGCGATTTGATACAGTAGACTGCACTGTACCTAAAGTGTGTGTGTGTGTGTGCGCATGAGGTCTCTTCCTGCTGTAGATAGGAACGCGATGCATTATTAATTTTGTCTAAATGACTGGGCTGACTCTGTAGCCTTCTCTCTAGCTTCCTCTCCTCACATCCATCATGGGTCTGAGCAGGGCTCTTTCTGCTCACACAGTTTATCACATCAGTTTCTTTCCAAAATCAATACAATGAAAAGGTCGTCATGAAAACAGACTTCTTGTCAAATAAGAGGTGTGGCTTCTCTGTTAAAGTATGATATGCATCTCCACTCCACTCCTCTCAGTTCACAGGCATGTGGAGTGTTGTCTAGAGTTGTGTATTGTGTTTTCCATAGTGTTTCCTGACTCTGTAATGTTTGGATTGACCTTGGGGGGTGTACAGCTGTACATTGTTATCCTCATCTCACAGACATTACATTTATACAAAACTAATATAAATTAAATTAAATTAAATTACATTTATTTGTATATAGCGTCAATTCACAACAGAAGTTATCTTGAGACGCTTTATATATAGAGCAGGTCTAGACCGTACACTATAATTTAGAGACCCAACAAGAGATGCAACAGTGGCAAAAAAAACTTCCTTTTAATGGATAGAAACCTTGGGCAGAACCAGGCTCTGGATGGGCGGCCATCTGCCTCAACAGATTGGGTGGAGAGACAGAGAGAGAGAGAGAGAGAGAGAGAGAGAGAGAGAGAGAGAGAGATGCACAGCAACCATAATAGTAGCACAACAGCTATAAGAAACAACACAGTAATATATAAACACAATGAATTACAGTAGCAAAAGTACAGGCAAGACTGTACAATACAGCTCCCATGATGTTGATCCAGGCTTATGACTGATGTCCTCCAGTGCCATTCTGCCGTAGTGTGCGTAGTGCTGGCTGTAGTGCTTCTAGCTGGCACCATCACAATGCCATAGAGAGGCACAGCAGCGCTATAATACATAACAAGACTCAGTCAAAACCGAGTATCTGTCTGGACCGTATCTGGTCAGTATGTGAATTTGTGGCTGAATTGTTCCACCAATAGTCAGTGGTCATGTCTATCATGTTTTGTGAACATTTTTTTCCACTTATATCTTCTATATCTCACTTATAAACAAATGACATTCAGTAACAGTAAATGGTAACATTTACTAGTCAGTATATTATACATTTTATACAAGGTGAAAAGGTATTAGCATGACATACAGTATACAAGGTTAAACGTATTTCAGTTTTTTATTAAAGCATGTGTATCAAAAGCATTCATCATATAAGTGGTGTGTAACAATATAAACATACTTCACTAAAGTTGATGTCATCACTGACGTTGTTGCTGCCGTATTTATTCCTAGATGGAGTGTTAATGGAGCAGCTACAATGTTAGCATAGCCTAGCACTGATCGATCCAAACTCCATTCAGAAAACAAGCATTTTAAAAGTTGTTTATTGTTGTCTTGCGGACAGACTTGACAAAACATCAGCATCATTATGTAGCATGGAGGAAAGCAACTTTTCAATCTGCTCTGTCTGCTGTCTCTCATCCACCGCCGCTTTAGACAGGCATGGTTAGCTCGGCGGTTAACAGCGATCTGTAAACACGTGCAAAGTTATTTAGTTGAGTTGTGACTGACTTTAGTTCCCTGGTCAGCGGTGATCCAGTGTTCAGTGTCCGGGGAGTTTATTGTGAAGGAACAGAAGGTGTGAAGCGGTGATGCGCTGCAGACTGAGCCTCTGTGTTATTCATTTATTATCTTCATAAAGTATCATAAACCCTTGGCAGCGCCAGCTAAAACTAAAGCTGGCAGTAGGCTGTGTAGTCGGACTGTTTAGGTTAGTTTGTCACATATCTTACCTGTAAACTCATCAGCTGAAACCAAACAGCCCCTCTTCCCTCTAGTCTAATGTTACTGCAGTAAAGGGAGGAGGACAGAGGACAGAGGACAGAGGAAGGACTGATACTGACTGATGTCTGTGTTCTTCAGTCTTTATAAACTTCACTCAGTATTTTCATGTCAGGAATATGATTTATTTTATTAACATGTTAGATTGTTTCCAGTGAGATATTCAGGAGTTGATATGGTGACTTTAGTGTTGTAAACATTACTGTTGCTGCTCCAGAAACAACATTTAGCCTAGTTCTAGTTTAAATACACTATATGTATATGTATAGGCAATATGCACACTTCAATATTTGTTTACTTATCACAAGTCACATCATCATCGTAATAATCAACAATGTTAATGCACATGTCAGATGTTCCTCATATGGTGCAGGCCTAGTGTGAGAGGCTGCCCATGCGTAGTATGAGAGTTGTGTGGAAGACTTTAAGTGCCAGTTCTAGTGTTACCGCTTTGACAAAAGTCAACAATAAGTCATATTCTTATTAGGAATAAATTTGCCCCCTGCGTGAACTGTGCATTGCTGAATAATGGTAGGCCTACGCTACTGTATTTTAACATCGGTCATAATGGTGGTACTTGGAGAGACAAATATTTTCTGAGGTGGTACTTGGTGAAAAAAGTATGAGAACCACTGTTCTAGAACATGCAGTGACTTGAAATAATTGTCGATTATTACTATTATTTACAAATTACCACACGTTTCTTAACCTTTCTCGGTCTAAAATAAATATAAATGATATTTGCAATGAAATGAAATGGCCATTAAAAGGCAAACTGTATGTAGAAAGAAAGAGCTGACAGCAGCAGCTGCAGAAACGCTGTAGACACGCAGGTGAAATGCAGCTGGTGTGAACACCCAACACGTGAATCACGCAGCCACCACGCCACACAGCTACCACGCGCTCCTGACGTTCCTGGTGTGTCCGAGGCTTAAAACTACGTGTTTTCAAGTCTTTGACCACAGTAAAAATGCCTAATTAGAGGGAAAAAACAGCTGAATAAAGACAGACAGTCTCAGCAGGATAAACCTCTATTCAATCCTCTCTTGCTCTCCGTCATCACCTATGCTGTGTTTAAATTTAGGTTGCACCGTCACTGTTTAGCTGCTCTCATTTCATTATTTTTCAGTTTCTATCGTCAGACAACTGAAACATGTACAGTAACAGTTAATGTTTAACAGTGTTTCTTTAGCGAACAAGCTTGCCAGCAATAACACATGCGTAAAATTAATTTGATTTTGATCTCTTCAAAATGTCTGGTTTACCTATTCATGATAATTTGAGGTAATGTCGACATGCCAGTAAAAATTGTTAGCATTGTTCATTTACACACCAATTTGTTATTATCACAGTTTGCAATAATATGTTCTTTTTAAAAAGTGGGTCCCCAGAAAAATATCTAATATTAATAATAAAAGAATAATTGGGAAACACTGCTGTAAATGACTTAACTTGGATTTTTGAATAAGGGAGAACAATGTGGAAAACTCCTATCACACAGAAAATAAATAATATCAAAGGAGATTATTTTTCATATGTTTTAAAACATGTCTGGAGAGTAACATTTAAATCCATTAAAATGTTGTTGATCACATTGATGGGCTGGATATCAAGGCACAGTTAGGGTCTGAAGTGTGACATTTGATTGGCATCTCTACTGTTGGCAGACAATGTCGCTCATCTGGCCTCACTAAACTTTGTGTCGTACACCTTGTATTGCTTTATCTCTGAGTTCGAGGTCAAAAGTGAGGATAGTGTGATGGACCAAAGGTTTGGATGCACTACCTGACGTAATCTCAGTGTTGTACCAGACGTTGGTGGTGAAGAGAAAGATAAGTCATAAAGCATCATGGCTCTTGATTAACAGGTTGATATCACTCCAACACTGGCGACTGGTAACATATTCATATATAAGTAGCTGAGATAGCTGAATTTGTGTGATAGAGTGAGGAACTCTTCAATCTGGGAGGATCTTCTTCTTTGCATCAAGGCGATCCAGTCAATCAAGGATGCCCTACAGGCAGGGTCTGAAATTAGCACCCGCCATCCGCCAAATGCGGGTAAATTGTTGGCAGTGGCGGGTGAAATCATCAGGACACCTGCCACTTTGGCAGGCAGGGAAAACGCTAGCTAGTTGAATAGAGAACCGTAGTTGTCCGCGTTCTTGGCATCTCATGCCTCCGTGTATCGATTTCTCTTATTGATGCTCCAACAGTTACGCTGCACAATGACATGTATGCACGCTATATCATGTTTCAGTTTGATTGGGACCAGAGACACGGCGGAGAGAAAAAAAAGTGCTGAACAGCATGGCGCTACTAAACCTGAGGGGACGGATACTATTTTTTCCCTGATTAATCTGTGTTGAAATCAGCAGGATGAGTGTTCGTAACGTTAGCTGTTAGCAGCCGTTAGCAGCACAGTCCTGACTGGATAAATAGCGGAACTACTAACGTTAACGGAGGTGCCATTGAGTTATTATTATGAGGCGTTCACAGTCTGCTCAGAAAAATGACAATTGGGTGAAGGTAAATTACGTCATCATGATGTGTTCAAATGTAATCTCGTAAAATTACGTTTTACGTTTTTCTTGAATAAATCCAGTTGTTTGAAGGAGATGTTTTCACATCAATATAAAATAAATAATAGAGAGGGAATATGACCTGTTTAACTTCATTACAACTTACCAAGATTTTTTTTAATGAAAGCAAATATTTAAAGAATCATAATCATTTGAATTGTGTGTTTTTTGCAAATAACCACTATAGATGACAATAACAAAGTACAGTACAGAAATGTGTACAGTACCCTACCATGCTCAAAAAACAGGGCTCCCCCAGAAGCAACAGTGTAATTTGAACACTGCAATTTACCATGTATATAATGTTTTTTATGTAGAATATATGGAACATTGAATGACATCAGATCTAAAATGTTATTCCTTCACTTAGCGCAGAGATTTCAAAAGTGGCAGATACAATTTCTGAGTGGCAGAGAAGTGAAAGAAGTTAATTTCAGACCCTGCCTACAGGCATCTGTTTGACAGTGTTCTGGGCGGAAATGACAGGGACAGTAGGACTACATCTACCAAGAGATCCAGGATGTTGTCACTGATGGAAAAAACACCAGACTGAAGGATGTTGCGGTCACCCTGACCTGGGTAAGCGTTTAGAAAGTCGACCGATGGGCATGATCAAACATACACATTAATAGTGTGCTGCTATGATAAAGTGTTATGTGTACTGTTTTTGCAAACTTCACAGATACTGATAGAGAGAGAACAGACTGAATCCAGAGAGCTAGCTGCTAGCCTGGAGGAAACCAAAGTTTCATCTAATATTCATGTTAGGACAAGCTGCACCTGCAAATGTTATAACCAGGCACATTTGTGTGTGTGTGTGTGTGTGTATGTGTGTGTGTGTGTGGGTGTGTGAACCTTAAGCAAATAAATAACTCCTTTGTCAGCTTGTTGTTCATGCTCATTTATTTTACCAATGAATCAAAGTTAATTATCAATAGTAATTAAGAATTAATATTATTAATACTACTATTTTAAGCATTCATAATTAATACATATTATCATTATTATTATTATTATTATTATTATTATTTATATTAAAGACAGTGAATCATCATTTTGAAAAGTAAAGGGAGAAGTAGGCTGTACTCGCCCACTATATATCAGACCAGCTGTCAACATCTGGAGTCAGTGAACATTAGCCGCATGTGAAAGCTGTCTGGATTTTACACCTTTACAGCCAGCTTTACCTCAACAATACATCCATTTCAGTTTACAGACCATAAAAGAACAGTTATATGCTTCAATACAGATAACCAACCATTGTTATAAACAATTCAATTAAAATTCACCACTTTAACTGCTGCAATCAAGGCTTTGAGACATACAAACATCAATTAAACAACCCAACCACCACATCCTTCCCTTCCCCTGTTCATGTGAATGAGACCCAGACCTGATGGTTGGACCGAGGGCTGGGAGGAGGAGATAAAGGATGCAGAGGCAGTGCAGAAGATCTGGGTAATTTGATAATCGGCAGTCGTGCAATTTTGGCTTCACGCGCCACTGAGCAACTTTTATAGAAATGAACGAGAGCCTGCCTCCAACGCTGTATCCAGTTCTCTTTATACATCTATGGTTTATGCATGTGGAGCAGAAATTCTCCCTCGCGAGGACGCTTTTCCGCTCACGGATACTGTTCTGTGCGCTCGTATCACGCGCCTGGTTTTTATGTGCATTGGTTATGAGACTAATTAAACACAAAACCTCAATGGAAGACCATAAAAGAGGAAGGGATACCCGGCCCGGAGGAAGCCCGGGGCCCCCGTCTGGAGCCAGGCCCAGACGGAGGGCCCGTCAGCGAGCGTCTGGTGGCCGGGCTTGCCACGGAGCCCGGTCGGGGACACCCCGAAAAAGTGACGTGGCACCCCCCTCCTCTCCATCCTGTGGGCTCACCACCTGCGGGAAGAACCGCTGGGGTCGGGTGCGCTGCCACACGGGTGGCAGTGAAGGCCAGGGACCTCGACGGACCAGACCTGGGCGGCAGAGGCTGGCTCTGGGGACGTGGAACGTCACCTCTCTGTGGGGGAAA
>CAKAOH010039404.1:11810-22494 GCA_916701665.1 Sebastiscus tertius | reverse complement strand
GATCAATAAAGGCTGTACAAAGTCTTACCTGCACCTCCTACAACGGCGACAACTGTCACTGAAACAGAAGATGAAAACTGAAATCAACATTTACAGTTTATCGGCCTTAAAGGGACTGTTTGTAACTTTTTACACGTATAAATCTACCAGGTCGGTTTCCCAACGCAGTGCTCCACTCTTACGTGCATGCGCGCACACTCCACACTGCAGAAGAGTTAGTTTAGCTCTGAGAATATCTAGTGAATGTACAGTGGACGTTTGTGCAGAAATAAATGCTGCAGCTCCTCCAGACCAACAGAGGTTTCCCGTGTCTTGTGAAGTTACGGAGCTCCGCAGCGAGAAACGTTATCGTCTCCAACCGGGTGCCGGTGACTCCCTCCTGCCACAGTCGGGAGGCTGAAGCAGGAAAAGCCAACACTAGCATCAGCATTGATTCATGGAGAGACCTTCGTCTGGTCAGCTAACATTACTGCCAAGCAGGTGAAATATAGAGTGATATTGTGGTTTTAGCTGATGGGGTGTCGCCTCACTGTTTTGAGCGATGCTCGTTCATGTCTATTTAGAGCACATGTGTCAAACTCAAGGCCCGCGGGCCGAATCCGGCCCGGCACCTCATTTTATGTGGCCTGCGAGAGTTTGCAAAGAATATAATTTGCTTATCATACAATTCTATGCCGCTTTACAGAAGTACAGTGTCCATAAACTACATGTGCCACAATGCATCTTGATTTTGTTACCTGCGCAGTGATGCATCTCAATATCAGCCGTTTCCAGCAGCGGCACTCTAGCAGAGTGATGTGGTCGCCAAAATGTCCAAGATTAATGTTTGTGTGAATATATGCGTACAGGAAACAGCAGAACAATCAAATGTGCACCCTTGGTCGCACTACTGACAAACAGTTTAGGGGAGAGGGATATGTCGCGAGGTGTTTTAACTCTTTAGTGAATCAGGAAGGGAGCGGAGAAATGTTTGGCGCGCGCGTGTGTGTGTGTGTGTGTGTGTGTGTGTGTGTGTGTGTGTGTGTGTGTGTGCGCGCGGTGCCTGCAGCCAGCGACGCAGCAGAGAAATGTTGGTGTGTGTGGCCCGGAGGTATGTGTGTGCGCTGCCCACCGTCAGTGACGGCTACTCCGTCACATTGTTGTACCATAGTTCTGCCCCTCTCAACTGTGACCAAAAAGTTAAACAAAGTCAATGTAATAAATAGTGCTTGATAATATTTGTGTGATGGTAATGAGGGTTTCTTAATCTAATAAATTCATGGGATCTATGTTATAGTTATACGTACATGCATATATATATATATCGATGCACAAGCATGTGTT
This sequence comes from Sebastiscus tertius, assembly GCA_916701665.1. Classification (NCBI taxonomy): domain Eukaryota; kingdom Metazoa; phylum Chordata; class Actinopteri; order Perciformes; family Sebastidae; genus Sebastiscus; species Sebastiscus tertius. Next base: position 21,171 of record CAKAOH010039404.1, on the reverse strand, counting down.
TTTGTTACTGAACTCATTTTTTAAATAAATTGTACAATAGTTGTACACTTGAATGTCTGCTTGCAATAATTTTTCCTAGACTTCTGCTTTCAGAGCTAGTTATTAATTAAGTTATTACTAAAACCAATAATAATCGAATGCAGAGGCAATTATGTAATGTGATAAAGAGTAGATATATTTATATAGTCTTACAGTTACAACCGGCCCTTTTGAGGGCAACCATAATGCTGATGTGGCCCAGGATGAAATTGAGTTTGACACCCCTGATTTAAACCCAACGTGTGTTTATAGGTTGGCCCAGAGCCAGATGCACCAGCAGAAACTTGAGGATGCAGTGCATGAAGCCCAGAAGCCGCTAGCACGTCACTGTGACGACGAGGATCTTGACCGCATGCTGAGAGAGCAGGAAAGGGAGGGAGACCCGATGGCTGCGATGCTCAGACGGAAAAAGGACCGCAATCTGAAGACACAAGGTAACACATGTTGACCTTGTTTCCCTGAGTTGATTGATGCAAAATGGTTGTTACCACTTATATTAAACTGAATGTCATCTTCTTTTTGTTTTGCAGACAAACCTCGATATAAAGGCCCACCACCACCTCCAAACCGCTTCAATCTTCTACCAGGTTATCGCTGGGATGGATGTGACAGGTACTGTGTGTGTGTGTGTGTGTGTGTGTGTGTGTGTGTAAGAGTGACTAAAAGGGATGCGTTTGTAATGTGATGTGAGAATTTGACCGTATATAATTCTTTTTTTAACACTTAAAGCACATTTGTAGTTTATACAATTCTCTTACAGCTCATGCGGTTGCATAAGTATGTGTATAATGATCATGAACCTGATAGGGAGCTTTACCGAAGGTTTGCTCTGGTGCATCAAATCAAAGGAGTTGAGGGTGTGATTGCAGAATTAAAGATACTGTGAGGGACTTTTAACTGGTTATGAAACAGTATCAGTTTAATACTGATACCTGTATATGACCTACATAAGTAAACGTGACCATCAGCAAGAAGATCGGCTATTTCTATATAGTTATTATTAATTCTTCTCGTCGGTGCCACCGGGTTGGATTCCACGCAAAATCAGACGAAATCATGCAGGTTCACCAGAAACCCCTTCAGCTCAGACTCCAGCGGGGCCTTCGGCAGCGACTAGTCCACCGAGTACAGACAAAGATCCGGCTTCACTGCCGCCCTCTCAGACCCTGCTGCAGTAAAATGAGAGGTTTTCTAAAGGGACTTGGCAACACTACTGCTTTTGTCCACAGGGACCACCAGAATCAACAAAAAAATGAATGTTCCCCGTAGTAGCTTTAACAGTGGAATTTGATGTGTGTGTGTCTCACAGGTCGAACGGTTTTGAACAGAAACGCTACTCGCGAATTGCTGATAAAAAGGCCGGCCAGGAGGCAGCCTATAAATGGAGTGTGGAGGACATGTAATGGCAGTCGGAAACTGATGGATCGGGAGCTGAGTTCAAGAGCAGGATGGCTAATCCATAGAATGAGACAGAAAATGGAATATCTAATCCATGCTGTTAAAACAACTGCAGAGAAGACACATCTACTCAACAGAACTGACTTTTTGAAATTACATTTTGAGAACGATTTTGTTCACTTTTCAAAGCTGTCTGATACTGTACAATGGATTCAGATTATAACAAAGTGATAGACCACAAAAATAAGTGTACATAGCAGTGAAGTGACAGCATCTGTATTATTTTGTAATAATTGAGTCAATGTGAAGCCAAAACAGATGTTTTTCACTGTTTTATTAAATAATGTTTTTGTAATGTGTTGTGCCCTGTGTCAGGTGTTCACATACAGCAATGAAATTTGGAATTTATATGAATTGAGTTCAGCCATTCCATATTATGGAGCTTTTGTGTACTGAACAAAATATAGAATAGTTTTGGAAGTATTTAGTTATTTTAGTTATTGGATAGGGTTATTCAGTAGACATTGAGGGCATTTACACAGGTTTATATAGTAAGTGGATCTTTTGGGATTATTTTGTCTAACTACTTTTTTTCAAGGACAAGAATGAATTTCCATGCTTAACTTTTAAGCCGATATGGACAAATCCTTATCCCTCATCCTACCAATTTATTTAACATACAAGGATTACAGACTGGGGTCCCAAGAATAAACTACTGTAAGAAACAACCATCACAGCAAAATGGTAACTTATTTCTTCTCAAAATGTATAAGTTATGTAATTACTGTCATCTGAAGAAAAAAAAAATCAAACTGAAATTGTTAATAACTGTACATCTGTCTTTATTTACGCACAATTATCAAGGACTAGTATCTTGAAACCGCTGGTCTCCATTGACTAGCCTATTTAAAAGGTATCTCAAACTTAATTAAGTTCACACACTTTAATAGGCTACTCTATCAAAAAGTAAGCACAACTACAAGCCAAGTATACCTTTCTGTAGGCATATAAGGCAAGAATACTTAATTATACTATTCTTACATACATCTCGATTAAAAGATTAAGTACAAGTAGGCTTATAAACCAAGTATACTTATACTTTTCTGTATACTTGTCAGTATAAGCCAAGTATACTTAGACTTTTCTGTCTACTTGTCAGTATGAGCCAAGTATACTTAGACTTTTCTGTATACTTGTCAGTACTCATACTGAGCCACGTATACTTACACTTTTCTGTATATTTGTCATTTGTATGAGCCAAGTATACTTATGTATACTTTTGTGAAGTAGATCTCTGATAAGTACATAAAAAGTAAACTGAAAGTATACTTTCTTATTTTAAGTTTAAAATAAGTATACTAATAGCACACATTAATAAATTTTTTGGTCTGAAAGTATACTTTCTTATTTAAAGTTTAAAATAAGTATACTAATAGCACACTTGAATACTTTTTTTGGTCAAGGTTAAGTAGGAACCTTTTAAAACGTGACAGACTAGTTTCACTACGGAATGTTTTTGTTGATGCACGCCTGACTACACGCTACTTCCCGTTTGGGTTCCTATCGAAGGAGCAAACATTCAACAGCATCTATATGTGGGTCTGTAGCTAATTATCGATTCATGTAGCGAAACAACCGCCCGGAAACTCACAGAAGAAGCTCCGGGGTTGCAGAAGGAGACATCTGTAACTTAATCTTGGGGTAACGATGGCTGACTGGAGCCCGATAGCGAAGGTGTATGACCCGCTTAAAGCTGGCAGCATCGACGGCACGGACCTGGAGCCCCATGACCGCGCGGTATGGAGGGCTATGGGTGCCCGCTACAAGCCCAACAAAGGCGTCGTCGGAGATCCGCTGCTCACCCTGTTTGTGTACCGTCTGAACCCGCAGACAACAGAGGACAAACTGCACCAAGTGTTCTCCAAGTACGGAGACATCCAGCGGCTCCGGCTGGTCCGGGACATCGTCACGGGCTTCTCCAAAGGATACGCCTTCATCGAGTACAAGGAGGAGCGGTCTGTGGTCCGGGCTCGCCGGGACGCCAACAAGCTGGTGGTGGACCAGCACGAAGTGGTGGTGGACTTTGAACAAGAGAGGACCCTGAAGGGATGGGTCCCCCGGCGGCTCGGCGGAGGACAGGGAGGGAAGAAAGAGTCCGGACAGCTGCGGTTCGGTGGCAGGGACAGACCTTTCCGTAAACCTATTAACCTCGGGGTCGGTCCGGTGCAGGACTGGGGAGGCAGCAGTGGAGGAGGAGGGAGGGAGTGGGATAGACAAGGGACGAGAGACAGAGAGGACCGAGACCGACACAGAGAGGCCGAGTGGGGAAGCAGAGGACGGAGAGATGACCGGGACAGAGGAGGCAGAGAGAGGGAGGACCGCAGATACGGAGACAGGAGCAGACACCGGGACAGGAGATGATGAAGAACCTTAAACTGTGAAACTTGTGTTTGGTCGATTATATCTCTGTTGTTACAATGCTAATTGGCATTGTATTTTACATCGTTGGAAAGCCTGTTTATTTACCTTCACAGTGATGTCCAACTTGTAAGGATCATGCATTTGTGGGATGAGCAGCACAGCTGATTATGTGGGTAGCGTCCAAGACAAAATTTGCCAAAATGCTCTGCCAATGGTAAACAGTGTATTCTCCTGTTGGTACTGACTGTTGTTTTGAGTTATTTGGTGGATTGAATGATTAAACTTTCTATCAGTAACAAGGAACAAACAAGACATATTGGCTATTTTACACTTTATTCATTTAATACACCGTCAGGAGCCTCTGTAGCGGGTGGAAGATCCATACGCAGCCACAACAGCCTGGCACCGCCTCCTCATGCTGGTCACCAACCTGGTCACACATTGCTGTGGGATGGCATTCCATTCCTCAACCAGGATTTGTTGCAGGTCAGCTAGTGTGGTTGTGTTTTCCCTCAATGATGTCACTGGCAAAACAAGGCTTGTCATCATTGAAGGCCATCTCAATGCAGTGAGATATCGGGATGAGATTCTGCAACCAGTGGCGATCCCATATATCCACAATCTGGGACCGAACTTCATCCTCCAAGATGACAATGCTCGCCCCCACAGAGCCAGGGTTATCACAGACAAGCCTGTTATTTACCTTCACAATGATGTCCAACTTGTAAGGATCATGCATTTGTGGGATGAGCAGCACAGCTGATTATGTGGTTAGCGCCCAAGAAAAATGTGCAAAAAATGCTCTGCCCAATGGTAAACAGTGTATTCTCCTGTTGGTATTGACTCTTGTTTAGAATTGTTTGGTGGATTGGATGATTGAACTCTCTATCAGTAACAAGGAACAAACAAGACATATTGGCTAGTTTACTCTTTATTCATTTAATACACCCGTCAAGTCCTTACAAGTCCTTACATCCTTACAAGTTGGACATCATTGTGAAGGTAAATAAACAGGCTTTCCAACGATGTAAAATACAATGCCAATTAGCAGTGTAACAACAGAGAAATAAGCGACCAAACACTAGTTTACAAACTTTTTTTTCCCCAGTTTATTTATAAAAATGGATTAAATCCAAAGTACTGGTCTCACCCGGTTCACAGGAAGCATGTGATGGATGTTTTTGAACCACTGGAGGAAGTGTGCAGTGGAGAGAGTGACTGTTAGGGCTGGTGGTTTGTCCACAGTGGACTGGAATATGGAAAGAATAAATATTTGAATTACAGAAGACTTTTTGTGTTATTAGTTCAGTTTTGTTGTGGAATGACAATTTAACTGTTCATGTTCATCCAATTGCACTGTAAGGTAATGACATGTCACAAGCGGGGCTGCCGTTTTCAGCTGGTACTTTAGAGTTTTCAGTATCGCCAAGAAATCTGACTTGGTCCATGCTTCTGTAGTGTAAATTGAGCTGCAAAAACAGTGTAAGAATTCACCATATTAAAAAAAATGCACTGTACATTACAATGCTAGACATTTTTTCTTACAATAGCGATGTTGTCCAGCTGAGTCCAAGCAGAATCTGCAACTAAATTGACAAAATGCCATTTTTTTTTATTATACATCTAAGTGCCTGTAAATCAGATTGAATCCGTTACACATTTTTTCTTTTCATAAGTATGACAATTCAATGTCTGTTTTGAAATCTGGGGTATGTGTATTACAGTGTTGAAACTGTGTAAGACTTCCTAAGGTGTAGCCTCTCTATGACCTGCGTGTTTTTACAGATGAAGCTTTTTGGAGCATCATACTTGGTAAGACGCCACCGATGAGGGTTTGTGCAACAATGACTTCAGGGAAGAAAACCAAACAAACAAAAAATAATTCTTTAAAAAATTGCGTCACTTTCCTTGTTCCTAGTCCAATAATTACTAAGATTTCTTCTATTGTTAATTTCAGTTGCATCTTGCTCTGTTAAAGAAGCCATTTATATATATATATATATATATATTTCTATTCTATATATAACTTTGCTACTAGCAAGTTTGCTGTGTAACTGTAATGCAAGAAATATAGCTATATAGCTTCAACCAAATGTAAACGTCACCAATTTGAATTCTAAACGTAACTCTGTTAGTTTCCATTAAAACTTTAAATTTTGTTTTTGGTAGCCAATGGGGTGGCTTGTTTTGTTTTTTTTTCAGACATTTTCAAAAGCACAAATTTGTGATTGAACTTTCATGCTGTGTTTGCAAGCAAAATATTACAAAAATGCATGAAATCATGCCCAGACAAGCATATCTTCAAGTCTCAGCTCAGAAGTTTGACCCCTGCTCCTGCACATTGAAGCAGATCATGTTTCAGTTATGAGTCACTGGGTGGAGTGTTTTTCTCTCAAGCTGACCACAAGTCGGTCTGAAGTCATCAATATGAGATATTGAATGTCTGGTGTTCGCATTAGTTCATTAATTCTTATCCAGTGACTCCATGCACTGGACACATCATCAGTCCATTAGCTCATCAGATTGACCTGCTGCTGGGAAATTCATCAATTGTTGCCTGAGAGGAAGCTAAATCTGAGAAGAGAGTTTGTCCTTAGTAACACTAATGGACAAAAGTAATTTAAGAATCTGATTAGAATTGAGCGCATTGCAATTAAGCTATCTGAGTCAGTATCAGCCCGGTATCTGATTCTGTATCAGTGCATCCCTAATTTCTAAACTGATGAGTAAGATTAAAAGTGATGTGTTATAATGTTATTTATAAAATAAGCCTGTGGGATTGATGCAAGGACACTCACAAAACTGGCATATTTATCACTGGTTTAGGAAATCATGTTTATTACTGTGCACTATGATTATAACAAGATAGGATCGATAGCTATTTGATGGAATTTGCTGCAGTCAGAAAAAAACTCTGAACATTATTATGACTATGTTTGACATTTATTTATTCATGTTTGATTGTCTGGACGAGGCCGCTCTCAGCCTCCCAGCACACCTGGGATCCATGACGGGCCAGCCGGGGTAATTCTCTCTTTGTACCGTGCTAAAGTCGATCCTGTGAACCAGAAACACACAGACACTGATGAGCTGCTCTCTACATTCAGCTGCGGTAGGCTGGGATGTTGACAAACTCACCTGAAGGCAGGGTTGATGCCGATGTTGTCCGGCTGTGGGAGGGCAGGTGTTCGCCTCCTGCGGCAGGAGGACGGAGGAGGGAAATCCTTCTGATACTGAGACTGCATCTCAGTCGTATCTTGTTCATTTGTCACTGCTGTTTGATCACGGTCGCCCTCCTGCTCGTCCTCCCCTGGTTCACAGTTTCCTCTTCCTGTTTGTCTTGAGGATGTGGGATGAGAACGTTGAAACTCCTGCTGTGTGTTTGGGGGGATGTGGTCTCCTGAAGGGTAATCATAACGTTGGTGAGGGTTTCATTTCATACACAGTAATGAAATATCCCATCTTTCTGTCTATGGAGGCAACATCTGGCTTTGGTAAAACCCCTTTTCATTTTTTAACTCTTCTACTTTCTTAATCAAAGGCTTATAATTCAGGCTAAAAGTGTGTTCTTATAATATGGTATCTGCTGTCCTAAATATGTTATTATAAGTAAATTAAGCCTGGAGATAACCATCTTCTCCCAGCGTCATTCAGTGGCACCATATACTAGTCTTCCTTCATTTCGATTCAGTTTTTGAATATTAAATTGTCATGCCATTTTATGACCCTATAATGCAGGGGTGTCAAACATACGGCCCGCCAAAGGGTCCAATCCGGCCCATTTGATGACTTTGCACAGTGTAAAAATTGCAGAGAACTCATTCATTCAATTTTTCATCGGCACCACTGTCAGACTCATTATGTCGGAAAATACAAGAGCATGGCAGGAAAACTGAGACAGCAGTCAGTTTTTAGACGTAGCTGAGATATCAGCAAGACATCTCAGGTGGTTCATCATTTCTTTTGTAAATGGATTATTCATTCATTGTTTTCAGAATGTACTTGTAATTCTTTACACTAACAGGAAGGGGGAATTTGGAGGTGTTATTTATAGGTTACTATGCAGTGGTTTTACTGGTTCGGCCCACTTGAGATCAAATTTTGCTATACATGGCCCATGAACTAAAATGAACATGACACCCCTGCTATAATGTCACATCTTAATAGCAATTTTAGACTTAGATTTACATTTACATTCAGAATGAAGGCTACACACCCTCATTAAATCAGCCAGGACTTTGCTGGCAATGTTTAGCAGTTAATAAAAATGTATTTCGGTCTGTAAAATCTAAATTTGTTTCCCTTCTTGATATACAAGTAACAGCATTTTTACATTTAACCTTATATGGATGTTTTTCTTTTATATTGGAAGTATTCATTATTGTATTATTATTGTTTCATTACAATGGCGGTGTTTAAATGAAAGAACTCAAAATCTCACTTTCCTAATCTTTGCCCTCATACACACAGCCAAAACCTTCTCCAAAACACACACATAATATATCCACTGAACACAACACTCTACCTGGCATGCCTATTTCCAGCTCTGAAATTCTCATTATGTCCACACGTACACAACTCACTCACGGTGTATCTTAAAACAGATAAAATGAGTGTAGAGATAAGACTGCAGACCTTTGTCTCTGTCTTGTTGTGAGTCGGGTCTGTGGCAGAAAGCTTCTCGTGACGTGGTCTCCATCTTGGCGGGAGTGTCCGGGTAGAGGAGAAATCCTGGGGATTACCAGAGAGGGTTAAAAGTGTGCTTTAAAAGTGCCTGATTACAGGAAATAATGAGGCACCTTTAGAAGTTAAATTTAGTTATTGTTTTCAAATTCCTTTCTTTTTAACAAACTTCTTTGGAGTAATTCCCTTTAACACATCACAGCTGGACTAACTTCACTTAACAATCAGTTTTATTTTAGTGTGTGAGCTGGAAAAATCCCTCAGGCCAATAGACTATCCTTGTTAAATATGGTGATGTCAGTCGTGGCTCCTTTAAGCTCATTTAATTTGAATGCTGTAAAAATAACTGTAATGACAATGATGCTCTATCATCCACACTGAACTGATATCTGTGATGATAATTAGGGCTGTCAAAATTAACGCAATAATAACGTGTTAGCGCAAATTTGTTTTAACGCCACTAATTTCTTTAACACATTAATGCAACTTGTGGTTTTTAGGTTGTAGCGGGCTCAGTTTTAAATTTAGAGTGAAGATACTGGTATCATATGAAACTAGAAAACCTTATACTAGCTTACTAGTTCCGAAGGAGGCTAAATAAACCAAACTTATGCTAAATATTGGCGAGGAAAAACTGTCATGGCCATTTTCAAAAGGGCCCCTTGACCTCTGACCTCAGGATATGTGAATGTAAATGGGTTCTATGGATACCCACAAGTCTCCCCTTTACAGACATGCCCACTTTATGATAATCACATGCAGTTTGGGGCAAGTCATAGTCAAGTCAGCACACTGACACACTGACAGATGTTGTTGCCTG
>CAKAOH010039403.1:0-50176 GCA_916701665.1 Sebastiscus tertius | reverse complement strand
ACCTACAAAGCGCTAAACGGTCAGGCCCCATCATATCTTAAAGAGCTCATAGTACCCTACTACCCCACTAGAGCACTGCGCTCACAGAATGCAGGGTTACTTGAGGTTCCTAGAGTCTCCAAAAGTAGAATGGGAGCCAGAGCCTTCAGCTATCAAGCTCCTCTTCTCTGGAACCAGCTCCCAGTTTCAGTCCGGGAGGCAGACACCGTCTCTACATTTAAGAGTAGGTTAAAAACTTTCCTCTTTGATAACACTTATACTTAAGCTGCTATAGGCCTAGACTGCCGGGGGACTTCCTATGACACACTGAGCTCCCATCTCTTTCTGTGTTTACTCATGTCCCATGTCCATGTTGTTACTAACTTCATTCCTTCCCGGGAGTCCTTGTGCCTCCTTATTTCGCAGCTAACTGTGGAGCGGGGTCACACCTGGAGCGTGGCCATACTTGGAGCGGGATTACACCGGGAGCGAGGTTCTACCTGGAGCAGGGGTACACCTGGAGCGGGGTTTCACCTGGATCAGGATGTCTCCGGTATTGCGGCTGCATCTGCTACCGCGTCCGGTACCATCATTAACTAACTACATCTGTACGAGGGACTACCAATGCCAACGAGGGATTACCAACACTTAGTGACAAAGGGGCAGCCTGGAGAATAACACTTCTCGGTCACTGCCAAAGACATCTAGATCACCCAGCAAGCATGCTGATGCTGCGGGAACCAACACACGGGCATCGATCACATGGATGTCCCACACCAACATACATGGACATACTGAGGAGAGATGCTGGACAGTGCTGGCGAGCTAGCCAGATGTATGGTGGACTGAGACAGCTGGAAGCTCCACTTGAAAGCCCGTCTGAAGACGACCCAATGACATCAATTCCGATAGTTGTGTTATCACTCTTTCCATCCACTACTATTGGTTTTGTGTTATCAGTCCTACTTGTATTAGCTATTACAGCTGCTAGGTTAATATTGTGGCTGCTTCTCTCTCTCTCTTTCTCTTTCCCTCTCTCTCTCTCTCTCTCTCTCTCTCGCTCTCTCTCTCTCTATCTCTCTTATCTATCTATCTATCCCCCCAGCCGGTCTCGGCAGATGGCTGCCCGCCCTGCGCCCGGTTCTGCTCCAGGTTTCTTCCCTGTATTAGGGGAGTTTTTCCTGGCCACAGTGCGCTGTTGGATACTGTTGGGTCTCCTGGCAGAGACCCAACAGTATCCAACAGTGGATACTGTTGGGTCTCTAAACTATGGTGTACGGTCATAGACCTGCTCTATATATAAAGCGTCTTGAGATAACTTCTGTTGTGATTTGACGCTATACAAAAATAAATTGATTTGATTTGATTTAAACAGGTCATAATTCCCTCTCTATTATCTATTTCATATTGATATGAAAACATTTAATTGAAGTTTATTCAAGTTTCTTGCCAAAAACTACATTTTACGAGATTACATTTGAACACATCATGATAAAGTTGTAATTTACCTTCACCCAGTAGTACTTTTTCCTGAGGAGACTTTGAACGCCTCATAATAATAACTGAATGGCACCTCCGGTAACATTAGCAGCTCCGTTATTTATCCAGTCACGACTGTGCTGCTAACGTTACTAACTCTCCTCCTGCTGATTTCAACACAGGTTTGTTGTTCACAGTGTCGCTTTCTCAGGGAAACAACAGGGTGTGTCCCTTCTCTCTGCCTTTGCTCCGGTCCAAAACAAACTGAAACATGATACAGCGTACATATACGTCATTGTGCAGCGTAACTGTGGGAAAGCATCAATAAGAGGAATCGATAGTCACGGAGGCATGAGATGCCAAGAAAGCAGACAACTACTGTCTTCTATTCCCATCCCTAGTGTTTTCCCTGTCTGCCAAAGTGGCGGGTGTCCTGATGATTTCACCCGCCACTGCCAACAATTAACCCACATGTGGCGGGTGACGGGTGCTAATTTCAGACCCTGACTGTATGCATTATCAGTGTCTCATGATCATGATGGTTTATCAGTGAAGTGTATGAACTACACTGCAGACTCGAGTCTCTGAACGGGTCCAACATGGGTTGAATGTGCATCGGCAGGTCGGGTCTGCGTTCAATACGTCTGCTGTATGTAAAGTCTGTAACGTCACGGCGCTGCATATGGTCACGCAGCAATCACGTGATCATGAGATCACACGAAAATCCATCTTGTCAGGCTTCAAGTAATATGTTTGTGTCCGAACCACCTTTATCTTAACCTTTATCAGCTATGGGCTACGTGACAACATGGAGAGGCGACTGTTGGTTCTAAACAACAATTGCGAGTCCTGAGGAAGTTAGCGTAGATGCTGCAGTAGCATCAGTTCTGTAGAAGTAATCCCTTTTTAACTATATAAAATTGTGATAAACAATGATAAAAGTATTAATCCTATAACCCTGTGTTTATTACTGAAACAGCATGCAACCATAGTGCTGTTGTATGCTTCAAGACCTCCACTGCTGTAAATTACGGCTATAAGTGATGTAATGCAAACAAACTCCAAGTCGCCTCACAGCTGTGTAGAAAAAAGATACCACACTAAGAGGCCCAAAACAGGGAATCTGTCTCTGACATAATGGATGGCAGGGGAGGCACCTACGATATGTTTATTGGATATTTTGACAGAGACCAGTAAAAATGGAGGATTCGAAGATATATTGCTGGGATAAGTTCTTTGATCTAGTATATATGGTTGTGTTTTGGAGCCCGCAAGTAGTCGTGTTCTGGATCGGCTCGGGTTTGATTGTGTTTTTTTCTGCTGATTTAAAATAAATAAAACTCCAATAAAACTCTATTCTCTTGCAACATCCTTGTACAGCATCCTTGTACAGCATCAAGTGATTCATTTGAGTAACCTGTGTTGACTTTCTGACACCATTAAAATTGAACATTGAAGAACATTGAACTGGGATCTCAGACATTCCAGGCCCAAGGCTTGAGATTTCAAGACTCAACAGTTCTCTCAGTATTTCTTCAGTGAAAGAAGAGCAAATCCAATCATCCAATCACCCGCCAAGTATTTTTTGAAAGTGCCTGTCCTTTTCTAAACAGTTTCCATTGACAGCATCTCAGATGATTTCATCTGTCCATCCATTATCTTCCGCCTTGTCGCAGGGGCAGCCTGCTCCCCAGCAACGTTTTCCAGCTCTTCCTGGGGGACCCCGAGGCGTTCCCAGGCCAGACCAGATATGTAATCTTTCCAGCGTGTTCTGGGCCTGCCCCGGGCCCTCTTACCAATTGGACGTGACCGGAAAAGCTCAAAAAGGAGGCGTCCAGGAGGATCCTGATCAGATCCCTGAACCACCTCAGCTGGTCCCTTTAGAGGCTCGGCTCTACTGTAAGCTCCCTCCGAATGTCTGAGCTCCTTATCCTCTCTCTAAGGCTGAGCCCAGCACCCCTACGGAGGAAGCTCATTTCGGCCGCTTTTATCTCATTCTTTCGGTCACTACCCAAAGATCCTGATCACAGCTGAGGATCGGAGCGTAGATGGACCGGTAAATCGAGAGCTTTGCTTTCTGGCTCAGCTCCTTCTTCACCGCAACAGTGTATGGTTGTACACCGCAACAAACCGCTCCATTTTACCCTCACTCGAGGGGATGAGGGTCCTCAGATGATTCTGTGTAACCAACCATCTGGCGCGTCAGGTTAGCAAACAGTGATAACCACTTGAACTATCAACAGATCACTGACAGTTGTCTATGTCTATGTCTTTTCCTGCTTAGTGAGATGATTCAAGAGCCATGAGTCAGGGTCAGAAATTAGCTCAGCATGGAGTGACTAAATCAACTTGTTGAGGGAGCTTGCGTGGCAACTATAAGAGCAAGATGGTGCCTGCTGCAGCCTTATGCCAAATGTAGAGCGTCCCCTCTGATTGGTGAATAGAAACAGAGAGAGAAAAGGCTGAACAGCACATGATGGATTCCTCTCTGCAATCTTTTCTTGGAAAGGGTCGTCACCCCCAGCCAAATGCCGGCCTCTCCATCACTGCTGCGACACGGCGAGGGCCCGGGAGGCTGATGAGACACTTACTTCAGAGCAATAAAATTAAACCGGGGTTGACACGGAACAAGAGGCCCTGACACACAGGCACAAACACACGGCACAGGTTATTAAGTGAAACTCCTCTGACGGAGGGCTGGATTTCATTGTGGTCTGTCCCTGATGGGCAACATGGGAAATTTGGAGGAGAAAGTGCAGAGGGTTGTGTGTATGTGTGTGTGTGTATAGTGTGTGTGTGTGTGTGTGTGTGTGTGTGTGTGTGTGTGTGTGTGTTTTGTGACTAAAAGTGTGTGCTTGATGCCTAAAAATAAGTAACCAAAATCAATATCTGACAGCAGCTTGGAAATGACTTCATTGTCCTGTTATTTAATCAGACCGTATCTTATCAGGTAATATCATATGCTGGCTATTATAGCTATTACATGACTAACATATTACTTTCAAATGTCTGCAAATTTCCATAATGGCTTCTCATCTATCACTGATGAAGGTGACTGTAAAGCCTGCACACACACACGCACAGCAAGCATTAAACAAGCGTCCCCCGGTAACACAAGCTGCATCTGCTGTAGCACAAGATAAATAGCTTGGAATGGGGGGGAAGTGTCTGTGTGTGTGTTTGTGTGGACGATGGACGATAATGTAATAATGCAGAAAAGAAAACTAAATCCTGTGTTTGCGGCACAGATGTCTTGATGTCTACATTAAAGCAAGGCGAAATGTGGTTGGTTAATTTTCCTTTAGATGTCGAGGTTACATAAACTTAAGATTGTCCTCATTTGGTCAGATATCTGAGTACAACCTGTTCACCGTTGGTGGTTGTGTGAATTATGGCTCTTGGCAGAATTACAATAGTTCCAGAGATACAGCTGCGTAGTGCGGCTTTCCTTGAGCGTGTACTGTTGCCGTAGATGGGTTTACATTACAGTTAATGGAGCGCCTGGTGCGTTTCATACCAGCGCTAAAGGGCGGCGGTAACACACGCAGATGGCTGTGACAAAGCTTGGTTTTTAACGCCCTGGGAATGAGGCTGGCTGTTCCCGAGGTTCCTGTCAGGAAGATGATATCACCGAATTGTTTACCGCAAAGATTTCCTTTGTTTCTTTAAAACTGGATAATTTAACTTTAACGTCGATTGTTAATCAATATTTCAACATTTCACTGTGATACCAATATTACAAAGATAATAACACACAGAACAGCAGACTGTGCTGCTGCTGTCTGCTGGACTGGAGGGACTTCTGGCTCTAAATCACACAGATCAGATTCTAGGCAATAAATTTGGGGGCTGGGGGAGAAACTCCCTATTTCACACTACAATGGGATTTGGTTTCCTCTGCCTCCTTCCCCTCAACTGCTTCCTCTTCCTTTGTGTTTCTCTGTCTTCCGTCCTTTTCAGCCGGCTGACTTTGTCTTCCAGATGAGATCATAGATTCTCAAGGGCACTGTATGCTCCGGGACGCAGAGAACAGGAGAGGGGGAGGGATGAAGAGAGGCAGAGAGCATGCAGAGTGAGGGAGAATTTGTTAGAAGAGTTATGATCACTGGCAAGAAATGAACAGAAGAGACAGGAGGAGTGAATGTGAAAGAAAGGTGGTAGACGTGAAGGCAGGGATAAAAATAGAGACGGCTGCTGCAGAGACAGGTGGAGGGAGGGAGGAAGTGATGGAGGGAGGGGAATTCTCTTTACAAAGAGACAAAATGAGAAGATTAAAGTTTTTATCTTCTGACAAAGAAGTGAAAGTCAAACAATTCATGGAATCAGACTTTTTATTAGCCTGGAAAAGCTACTATGCAATTTCCGATTCCACAAATTAATTAACTTAAAGACACCATTTCAAGAGATATTGTGGACCATTTCTCCATCTTGTTGGATGAACATGCCACCTGCTGGGCTGTCACTGATCCTTGCATTTCATTTTAAACCTGGAAAAACATCTCCCAAAGTGTCCACTCGTGTTAGCTTGTGAATACTGTAAATTCTGAAAAGGTAGAGGTAACCACGTTGTTGCCTCTGAGTGATCCATTCTAGAGAGAGAAGCTTCCTGTTTTCTGATTTGGTTTCTTAGTGATGCTGTTTACTGTTAAAGGTTTACCAAATTTCAGTCCTGAAAGACCCATAGTTACCGTGGTAACAGCAAGTGCAGTTTGGCAAGTGCAGCAAACACTCCTGCAGCAGATAATTTACTCACTGATCGATCTGGGCCGAGCTCAGGCCTTATAGACCGGGCTCGGGCCTTATAGACCGGGCTCGGGCCTTATAGACCGGGGTCGGGTCAGACTGGGGCTCATTTAACTTCTCTCCTTACATTGTGCCCATAATGTCAATACGCCTCTTTGCTGCAAAGCATGCATATACGGGTGAGTGAAATAATACATCATTAATGAGGAAAATATGAATTATCTTATTTTAAGAGTAATGAGACATTTGAGAAATTTTTTGAGTTTATTAAATACCTGCAGCATTCCCACCGCAGGAGAAACGATGAGTGCGTCTCCCCACTAAAGCTATTGTTGGTAATGTTGAGAAACTAGCAAGAGTAAATTAGATTTTAAAATGATGTGTTGACAACTCTTTTTCAATAATAACCTTTCAGCATATTGTAATTCAAGTGTTCTGATAGAAAACTAGACTTCTGCTCCTCCTCATGGCTCTGTTTTCAGGCTTTAGAACATCTAGTCTGTGACGGGAGACTTTGACCAATCACAGGTCATTTCAGAAAGAGAGAGCGTTCCTATTGGCTGTGCTCCTGCTGGTGGGTGGTGCTTGGTATTTCCTCAACTGTTCTCAACATGGCTGCTGGGTCACACATTTTCTCATTTTACAGTTAAACAGCACACAACAAGATGATTCTGAGAACATCTGAGGAGAGAAATAGGCATTACAGTAACAGAATATTGATTCATATTTGATCAGCGCTGCCTAGTTTGACTGTTTGATCAGAGTTGGTGAGTGATTGACAGCTGCTCAGAGACGGAGAGCAGACTCCAGATCAGCTCTGACTGCTTGTTTTCCTCCAGTCTGTGAAATCTTGCAGATGCCATTAGGAGCACCAGAAGACACCGGAGGACACAGAGTACACCGGAGGACACTGGGAGACACTGGAGGAAACCGGAGGAACATGATTGTTTTCAGATAACCTGTCTCATGCACTACTGTCAGGATATAGTGACCGTTTTATAAAAATAACTTTTTTAAATCATATTTGCTCCATTTCTACCCACTGCAGCTTTAAAGTAGCTCACAGCACAAGCTCCAAAAGTCTCTAAATCTAGAGAGAAAGTCACCAGGTCATCATCACTGACAGTCCGTCCCTTCAGACTTCCCTCCAAAGACACTCCCCCAACATTATCATTATGAATGTCAACAACCAACATGGCTGCTGTTAGTACTCACAGCTGTGAAGCTGAGTGCACGCAGGTAGATAGACAGACATGAAGGCCTTCCAATCATTTTATTGAGGCCAGATGAAAGGATTGGATGGGTTTATCACAGTCCTGCGACAGCCACAGATACCAGATTATTGATCGCTGTCGGGACGGAATGAGAATTTCAGCAAATATAGCAGCAATGTTTTAAAAGAAGATTACCAACTCTTGCTTTAAGATGAATAGATGGAGAGTCATGGGATCACCAAAGTCATTACAATTCATACTGTGGGAAACATGAATGTCTGTACCAAATTAATGGGAAGGCATTCAATAATAATTCCTGTTTAAACTAACCCTAAGAGCAAAAACATCTTTGAACTTGGACAGGAATCACAAACACGAGTTAACTACATACACTACTACGCTACATAAACATGTGGTTTGAGGATTATTGTGACAATAAAAATCTGTTGGTAAATATTGTGATTCACAAGTGAAAGATTAGGTGATCCTTAAAAACATTAGGGTTCATCCTCTGGGGTCCATTAATATTGACAGCAACTTCAAAGTACCTTGTCATTGGACCATAATCTTGGTCAAAGGGACAACAGATGTGATGGCTAATTGGCCAGTAGAGTTGTTCAGATTGTCCATGACGGACAGAAATCACCACTAACTGGTCACAGCCTCACACCTCAACTAGGACCAAATGTCTCTTATGAATACCAGCACGTTCTCGCTCAGGGCAGAGAGAGGAAGACTTTCTAAAGTCATATTTCCAAATGCAGTAAAAGTGACTGTCACTTCAAAGTTGAGAGAAGCTCCTTCTCCGCTGAGCTGATGGTTTCACTAGGTGGTTTACTGGAACTTCAGGGTAAAGTGAGGTACAAAGAAACTGGGAGGAGGGGGGACGTGGTGAGCCGAGGCAGAGAGCAGCTACTGAGGTTAAGGTCAATATGGAGAGGACTGTCTCTGTGTTCTAGCATATTGAGTGTCCATCTGAGTGTGAAATTACCAGATTGAAACCAGTGGCTCTGACATCCAGCGTTCTCACACACACACACACACACACACACTGCTGACTGTATTCATGTGTTGAAGCAGACACATGAAGCAAGAAGCTGTCATTATCAGTATCAGTATATATTGATTGGACTCAGAAAACAGTGTTCAGTGTAATAATAGCTACCAAACACAAGGGGGCAGACTTCAGCCTCATTTCATCACAATCACAATGATCTTTATTGTCATTATACTCAGGTACAATCTTCCCTCGTTGTAGTTAAGAATAAAATAAACAGATAAATATATAAAAAGATTATATAAATAAATAAAGGCAGTGATACAAAATAAAGTAATAGCAGCAAAATAAAACTATAAAAACAAATTGCAAATTTAGATATTTACAGAGGTGGATGTTGAAGACAGTTATATTTAAAGGGACTTTATCTAAGAATCAGAAATGTCATGTTATCAGCGACACCTGTGGCCATTAAGTCAACGAAAGTCAGCGTCCTGTTGCTCGTGCTCGCTCTACATAGACATAAACAAGCATCGCTCAACACAGTGAGGAGACACATGTCAGCTAAAAGCACAATATCACTCTATATTTCAGCTGCTTGACAGTAATGTTAGCTGACCAGACCAAGGTCTCTCCATGAATCAATGCTGATCCTAGTGTTGGCTTTTCCTGCCTCAGCCTCCCGACCGCAGCCGGAGGGAACAGGGGAGACACCGGAGTTTTGGTCGGAGACGATAACGTTTCTCTCTGCGGAGCCCCGTCACTTCACAAGACACGGGAAACCTCTCTTAGTCTGGAGGAGCTGCAGCAATTATTTCTGCACAAACGTCCACTGAACATTCACTAGATATTCTCAGAGCTAAACTAACTCTTCTGCAGTGTGGAGTGAGCAGCATGCACGGGAGAGGTGGAGAGAGAGAGCGAGTGAGAACGAGCGTGGCGTGTGAGTGAAGGCAGGCAGAGGAGCAGAGGAGCAGAGTACAGCAGAGACTCCGGCCCTGGAAACCAAAGCTACGGTCTCCTCTGTGTCTTCTGACCACGGTCGGGGGGACTGGAGCAAGAAGAGTTAACACTGTTTAACAGACGGGCTTCACTAGATAGAACTTTGCGGTTTTGGTGCTTCTGTGTAGTTTGTGCTGGAGTCTGAGTCTGAACAGCGTAGCCACACGTGCATG
Source organism: Sebastiscus tertius (assembly GCA_916701665.1). Lineage (NCBI taxonomy): Eukaryota > Metazoa > Chordata > Actinopteri > Perciformes > Sebastidae > Sebastiscus > Sebastiscus tertius. Next base: position 40,589 of record CAKAOH010039403.1, on the reverse strand, counting down.
GGACGACGACCCGCAATGATTTATATGTGTAAGAAGTTACAAACAGTCCCTTTAAAGAAAAAGCTTTTTTATAATAATTTGTAATTGTTTGTTATCCGTGGTTGCAGTCTTTGAAAGTGGAGAGTGTGTGTGTGTGTGTGTGTGTGTGTAGCTGCTCTGTGGTCGGGCAGGGAGGGGTGTGATGGAGGCCACAGCTCTGGGAGAGAAGCAGTTCCTCAGGATTTTATTGTCCTGAACCTTAGCAGCAGTTTCTGTGTGAGCTGGTTCTGTTGCAGCTTCGTGAGGAAGAAGAGTCTTTAACCAGGTGTGAGGAGGTGAAGGTCATATCAGAGGTTTTAACACACAAACTACTGACTACTGTATGTGGAGGAGGGAGAGGGGGGGTTATCCTGAAGTCAATGACCATCTCCTTTGTCTTAGCGGTGTTGAGGACCAGGTTGTTGTCCTTGCACCACTCAGCTAGGTGGTGCCGTCTACTGTGGTGTAGTCTGATCTACTGTGGTGTGGTCTGATCTACTGTGGTGTTGTCTGATCTACTGTGGTGTGGTCTGATCTACTGTGGTGTGGTCTGATCTACTGTAGTGTCGTCTGATCTACTGTGGTGTGGTCTGATCTACTGTGGTGTGGTCTGATCTACTGTGGTGTGGTCTGATCTACTGTGGTGTCGTCTGCTAATTTATTGATGGGGTTGGAGGCGTGGCTGGAGGTGCAGTTGTGGGTGAAGAATGTGAAGAGCATAGGGCTCAGCTCTACAGCCCTGTGGGGCTCCGGGGTTTAGGATGAGGGTGGAGGAGGCGTGAATACCAACTCTTACTTCCTGTGATCAGTCTGTGAGGAAGTCCATGACCCATGAGCTCAGCGAAGAACCCAGGCCCAGGTTGTCCAATTTGCTGACCGGTTTGTGGGGGATTACGGTGTTAAATGTGGAGCTAAAGTCTACAAATAACTGTTTGGTTCTTCTACGTGTGTCAGAGCGGTGTGGAGAGCTGGTATGATGGCGTCTCCAGCCTATCACAGGGCTGACACACAGAGACAGACTTGTTTCATGCAGCAGGATTCAAATGACTGTCAGAACGTGGACTAGAGTTTTATCTAGTGTCTGAGTCATGTCACTGCCTCAAGAGATGAGTGACTGGTTTCATTCCTCTCTACATGTTCAGTTTCCTGACCTCAGCACCTTGCTTAACTGTGTTTCCACAAACATTAAATACACATTCCAGAGGTAAACTGGTGACTGTTCTCACTGATAGGATAGTTAAAACAGGCTATAGGCCCAGGACCTGGCACATTTAACATGACTTATTAACACTGTAAAGTTTTTGTGTTTTTGTATGAACCACTGCATTTCCTTAAATACATAGAATCTGACACCTTTATACTGCCACAGAGTGTTGCTGCCACCGTGATACAAAAACATGCTCGCTTTCTCATTTTAAAATGTGAAAAAGACATTGTAAGGAAATAAATATTGACTTTATTATGACACAGCTGCCGATTATTACCAAATAATCTTGTTTGAATGAGAAACCTTTCTTGTTGAAGCAACAGATCACTTCCTCTTGTTATATCACAAGAAACATTGGTGTAAAATCAACACAGTTACATCAAAACAGATTAAAACAAGAAGCTCTTCTTATATATCCGGTGATAAATTATTCATACACTGAAACATAAAGAGCCTCTATAAGCTCAGAGAAATAACAATATAGCAACTTATAATATAGCAATGTTTCATGTTTTAATAAGATACCTTCATTTTTGTGATAACAGGAAAGTTCTGTGGCTCAGAGGTAGAGCAGGTCATCCACCATCAAGAGGTCGGCGGTTGGATCCCCGGTCACATGTTGAAGATACTGAACCCCGAACTGCTCCTGAAGGCTGAGCCATCGGTGTGTGAATGAGTCTTTAAATCGGATCCTGATGGACAGGTTGGCTCCTTGTTTCTGCTGACAGCAAGTGATAATAATCTAAAAAAATCAATAGTAGTGTGTGTGTAAAGGGGAGAGAAAGAGAGAGAAAAGAAAGCAGTAACTGTATCTTAATGTAAAGAAAGGGAGAGAAAGAAAGAAAAAAAGAAATATGTGTGTAAATGAAACTACATACAAACAAAAGAAAAAGAACAAAAAAGAACCACTGGATGGACAAAGACTGTGAGAACCTGAACAAACAACTTAGAAAATGATCTAACCTGAAACACAAAGACCCTACAGACAATCATATACACCTTCAGCACTGTGAAACACAAAGACCTTACAAGGTAGAGACACAACCTCACTTCCTACTGTAGTGTGAGAAATATAGAGTATATATTTATACTGTATATATTATACAAAAAGAGGTGGAGACAGAATTGCTCTTCCTACTGTACTGTGAGAAATATCAGGATGTGAGAGATGATTCCTTTGAAAAAATACATAAGAAATATCCTGAGTTTATCCATCTCCCCAGAAACTGCCATATTTATGTGGGGAGAAAAATCAATGTGCAACATTCGCAGCAAAACATGTCGACTGTTGCCACAGAATAAGAGATGATACAAGCTCTGAACGACTGCATGTCGGAGGTGGCAGCAAAGCCGGATCTCGGTTGCTGATGGAGCTCACGCTGTAGTCTAAGCTGATGGAACTTCTGGTGAAGTTGTGTGATTTTGACCCGATGACAAGCATTAAAGGGACTCTAAGTAAGAATCAGGAATTGTTTTTTAACAGCGACACCTGTGGCCGTTAAGTCAACAAAAGTCAGCGTCCTGTTGCTCGCGCTTGTGCTCGCTCTACATAGACTTGAACGAGCATCGCTCAAAACAGTGAGGTGACACACGTCAGCTAAAAGCACAATATCACTCTATATTTCAGCTGCTTGGCAGTAATGTTAGCTGACCAGACGAAGGCCTCTCCATGAATCAAGGCAGGAAGAGTTAACACTGTTTAACAGACGGGCTTCACTAGATTGAACTTTGCGGTTTTGGTGCTTCTGTGTAGTTTGTGTCTGAACAGCGTAGCAACACGCAAGCGCGCATGGGACACCGACCCGCAATGACTGATACGTGTAAGAAGTTACAAACAGTCCCTTTAAGAATAACAATATAGAAATAGCCGATGGTCTCGCTGATGGTCTCGTTTACTACTGTAGGTCATATAGGGACAGCAGGATGTTACTACTGTAGGTCATATAGGGACAGCAGGATGTCACTGCTGTAGGTCATATAGGGACAGCAGGATGTTACTACTGTAGGTCATATAGAGGCAGCAGGATGTTACTACTGTAGGTCATATAGAGGCAGCAGGATGTTACTGCTGTAGGTCATATAAAGACAGCAGGATGTTACTACTGTAGGTCAAATAGAGACAGCAGGATGTTACTACTGTAGGTCAAATAGAGACAGCAGGACGTTACTGCTGTTGGTCAAATAGAGACAGCAGGATGTTACATAACCAGTTAAAAGTTCCTCAGTATTTTTAAGGAAAATCGGGCGGTTGGCTGATTGTATTTACTGGCTCATACAGTATGTTGGACCCTGTGTGTCATTCAGCAGGCTTACAGTGTTTCAGTTACAGTATGGGGGACCAGGGGCAAATGTAACTTCTCAAATTGCACCAATCAGAAATAAAAATGAAAAAAAAGAACTGATTATTATTAATGTCAAATTATCATATTATTTAATAAAAATTAGAATTAAAATACGTATTTACAGAGTAAGTTATGCGTATTTGCAAATCGCCCTTTATTTTTGTGGATGTGACTTTACACAACACAAATACAAAAATACATGTTTGTGGGTAGTGAAATATTTGTAAATCATGGTACACATTTGTGGATTGTCTTCTGTGGATTACAACTAATAAAGTCCAATAAAAACTTCCATAGAATTGTAAATATGAATTATGTAAATGTTTTATAATTTAGGTTTTATTTGAAATAAGCATGAGACCTGTTACAGGTAGACCTCCTCAAAGAATTGGAATCAAGAACCGGAATCAATAAGCAGAACCACAACCAGAATCATTAAAATCCAAACAATAGCCAACCCTAGTCACAGTTACCAATCATGGCCTACTTGTTCTGTAGTTAGCTTCTGTGTGTGTTAACAGGACACCTGTGGGGGCCTTGTGGTGCTTGAGATTTGTGAATTTGCATCTTATGATGTGTCTCTGATGGGCTTCCCTGGCCCAGACCATCCTCATCAGCCTGGCGTCTCTTATCTGGGACGGGTCGACTGCCCCGCCATCTTTCAGGCAGCTGTTTGCCAGCTTGGCCTGTAGCTCTCTCAACTGAGATACGTCCCTCCTCATCTGCTCTTGTCCAATGAGATGATCCACTTTGTGCCAGAAGGTGGTGTTAAAGTGCAAGTAGATCATCCAGTTCAAAGTATTCCACCTCTTTATTTTCTCTGCTGTGTTTGGTAAAAGTGGGTGACGGGTTTGTTCACTGTGACTGTTGAGCTTAAAGGAAACCGGATCCTCCAGGGACCAGCAGAGGTTGTGCTTGACAAGATCATGGACCCATCAAAGTATTCTGAGATAAGAATAAGGTGGAAGTCCCGTTTGAAGGCTGGATCTCTCTTCCAGGTCCCCAGCACCAGCTCCAATGTTGTTGTCAAAGCCAAAGACGAAAGCCAGAATATTGTGAGCGTAGTGGTTGTTGGTCACTGATGAGTTGTAGTTCCTCCAGCTGTTGTCCAGGAAGTCGTCCAGGCTGTGAGTCTTGTGGAAGGCTGGGATGCTCTTGTAATAGATAAAGATAGACTCCATCATGGTCACAAGATGCCTCAGGATGGAGAAGTAGAAGGTATCCTTGGGCATCACTTTCTGCCATCTGGGACACAACATAAGAGGGATTTAATTTTAGAGACTGGAATATTTGAATTCTACTTAGTTCAATACATTTTTAAAAATGAAACATTTTTTGTATAGGTAAGAGAAATTAAATGAAAAGAAACTAACAGCAACATGTCCGTTGGGGCCCACAGTGGGTAAATGCTCTGGTATTTAAGACAACTGAGTGGGGATTCTAAAGTTTGTCCAGCCATCATGTTTAACTCATATTGATACCATACCATATGTAGGGCCCATACCATCCATAAGTGTTGAACATATCATATGTGCCTAACATACAGCTCACCTAGCAAACCAAATACCAGTCCATTACTAACCAAAGGGGGTTCCACATAGACATGTTGCTATCTGTAGTCTGGCTAATCATGTTCCATTATCAATCCCATAAAAAGCATTATTTTTTCAGCGTCTTATTCAAAACACCAAACTCATTCCTCGTGTTCTTGTACAATGCTCTTCTACTCCACATCAGGGATGCAGCCATGCACTGACAATAAAAGAGAAATGTAACTAATGCATAGCATCTCGTCTTTAATGTTTATTTGCTCTTGTTTAATTGTAGGCCTATTGCTTTTTTGTAAAGCACTATGATATTTGAAAAGTGCTCTATGAATAAAATGAATTATTATTATTATATTTGATCAAATATCGCTCAAGTTTCAGTTGTGAAGAAATAAAGGATTCACTTTCGCCCGTCTCTGACTGGTATCATGAAATATTCCAAAAACTCCATAATGTTGTACCATAGACAGCTTGGGTCCAGGTTTACTTCCTGTCAGCTGATATCATCCACATCTGGAATGTTTATGTTTATAACTGTGAAATGGTCCTCCAGTGTCTCTCCCACTTCATTTGGGCTAATTAGCGTTAGCTAAATCTGCCGTCTCCCGCAGACTTGTGTCTGTTTTGACAGACAAACGCATGTTTACAGGTTAATGTAAAATCAAATGTACAGATAACGTTATACTGTCTGTTTTCTCCCTCTGTTTTGTGATGGATCAATGTAGCTGCGGGTGTTAGCTTTATCAAGCGTTAGCCTTAAAAAAGCTTTATCAGAGGGTCTTTAGGGGAGTCCAGGGGGTCTTTAGGGAGAGGTAGCAGGTCAACAGTAGTAGATGTCACATAGTGTGCAAGGTAACAATTTAATTATCTCTGTGGCTATCTGTCATTCTAAAGTCATCAGAATTATATTTATCAGAGACTTTGTAGCTTGCAGAGCAGGTTTCATTGAAGGAGGTACCAGTACCCGGTGGACCACAAGGGTGTGACAATATTGCGGCTAAACATAGTAATATCTTTGCTGAATAATTCAGGCATACAGAACTTTGCCAGGTATACTTAAATGTGTTTGTATTGGCATTAATTTACATTTGCGCCTATATATTTTTACAGATGACCTATCGCAGCTGTGTCAAGCATGTGGGGAGCTCAGCTCAGGGGCTGACATTGATGACTGGGTAAGAAGATTAATTCATATCCTGGCCAATGACTGGGATGCACCTTGGATAGGTTACCTCAACATCACCAGGTGAACACTCACTATAACACAGATATTGAAAATGTGTAATTTAATTCACCTAACTTGCATGTCTCTGCACTTTTGGAGGACACTGGAGCAGCTGAAGGGAAATAAGAACACAAACTCCACACAAAGAACCAAAGCTAAGATTTAAATGCAGTATCTGACACTCATTGCCATACAATTTGTTATGATGATGCCTAATGAAGTTCAAACCGCAGAATTGAACATCCTAAAATGGATGACTGATGTGAACCTGACAATGTTTTGACAGCATTCTAAGGTCTGTTTTTTTTTTTATTTTTCCCTTTCAGACTGAGTGCACCACCTGTGCTCTGTGGTACCACACTAGATGTGTTGGCCAGCTCTCCACAGATGTAGACTACTTCTGTACTGCATGTATGACTTGAAAGTAGTTCCTACACCAGCTCAGTAAATCTGGCCTGTCTCAGCTGCTGATCCAGTTCTACACTGCAATGGTCAAGTCTGTTCTCTATCGTGTCGAGACTATCTCTCCAGCTTACATATTCCATATGTATGGGGGATGATCTCACCTAGGTCAGGTGACGTGGATAGTTTTTACAGAAAAAAAAAAAAAAAAAAAAAAAAACTTAACTCAAACCAGAACATCAGGGTTACAGCATCGAGTCAACTTACCTGGCGTAAGGAGCGGGCGTCTGTCTCTGGCAGCCTCCCTGGACTGCTGTTGTCCCTGTCTGGTTACCCTGTCTCCAGTGTGCTGCGTGGCGGCTAATCCGGATGACCGAGGTACCGGGGCTTCCAGGACGTATTGCGAAAGTCGCTAACACGTCCAGAGGCAGTTTGTCAGCTGTGCCGTTAAATCAGCTACAGCGGCGAATGTTGACCGCTGTGTGAAAAGGAAGGAAGAAAGGAGAACCGGTGTGCTGCGTGGCGGCTAATCCGGAGGACTGAGGTACCGGGGCTTCCAGGACGTATTGCGGGAGCCGCTAACGCGTCCAGAGGCAGTTTGTCAGCTGTGCCGTTAAATCGGCTACAGCGGCGAACGTTCACCGGTGTGTGTGTTCCTGTCCCGCTCCAGCGGGTACGGAACATGTAGTCTGCGGCCAAACGCTGTAGTCGCAGCAAGCAGAGAGCTGTAAGAGAAGTTCCCATCTCTCTCCCGAACGCAACCCCAGCACACAGGGCTGGGGGGGCGTCCCCGCGCCGGCACCTGAGTCCCGGGAGGAAAGAAACGCTGCTGGTATCACAGAACTGGCTACCTGGTGACATCACATCCTGGGTATTAGAGAGTTGTTTCATTTCTGGGGAAAATAAAATGAAATAAAGACAAAGTGCGAAAAAGAGGCACTCTTTGGATTTAAAAAAAAAAAAGAAAAAAAAGTGTTTTCCTTTGTTCAGTCAGTATGGCAGACACTGCAGGCCATTCCTGTTTAAAATGGTTGTAGTGTTACTTTGCCAATGGAGGATGGGCATGACAGGTGTGTTCCATGCTTGGGATATGACCAGGCATTGAGGGCTAAAAATGACCCAGCGCTATGCATGGATTGTTTTATCATGCCTCTTCGCACAAGGGAAGCTAGACTTCACCTTTTTAGAGGGAAGAGCCCCCTTCCCAAGGGGTTGAGGGAGGTGGTGTGGGGGGGCTAAGCGCCCAAGGCAGACCGCATGGGGTCCCTCTTTTGCTGGGTCTGCCTCTGCCCGCTCACAGGTTGAGAGTCGGCATCGGCTTCCTCCTCCGCCCTCCTCCTCTGGATGGGGAGGAGAAGCAGGTTGATGCGTTTTCCCTGTTTCCTTCAGAGGATGAGGTCCCAGCTTGGCAGCAGGCCGAGCAGGGCTTAAGGGCAGCTGAGCCACCTTTGGCTTTCCGGTTTAAGGAGGTCATTGACAAGGCAGTAGGAGCATTGAGATTCCTCTGCCTGAGAACCCAAGGGCTCCGCCCTCACTGTTTGAGGATGAGAGCGAAGCTCGACCTGCCCCTACCAGAGTACACCTCCTTCCAGATTTTGAGGAGGTAGTACAAAAGCAATTTCTTGCGCCTACAGCAGCACACAGGTGGTCTGGTGTCAGTAGGTGGATGGCAGACATAAGTGGAGCTGAGAGGATTGGTTGTGGGCCACTGCCTCCAGTGGACCAGGGATTGTCAGCCCTATGTCTCCTAAGGGTTAGCTGCCCTAGCAAGAATTGCAGGACCATGGATAGCCCTGTCTGGTTACCATGTCTCCGGTGTGCTGCGTGGCAGCTAATCCGGTTGACCGAGGTACCAGCGCCTCCAGGGCGTATTGCGAAAGTCACTAACGCGTCCAGAGGCAGTTTGTCAGCTGTACCGTTAAATCGGCTACAGCGGCGAACGTTGACCGGTGTGGGTGTGTGTTCCTGTCCCGCTCCGGCGGGTACAGAACACATAGTCCGCGGCTACATGCTGTAGTCGCAGCAGTGAGGCGCCACCTTTGGCTGTCGCAGTCCCGGCTGCAGCAGGAAGACCGAGACACACTTCTACGGTTTCCTGTTGAGCCCTCTGCCATGTTTGGTCCGGAAAGGTAAGTATGTCGCAACAGGCCAGGGAAGCCCGGCACGATGCTGGGGAGATGTCGGGTGCCCTCTGGCCGGTGTCAACCCCAGGGCCTGTTGCCCTATGAAACGCCTCCAGCTGGAGGCGTTTCATAGGCAGAGGGCTCGGCGGCAAGAAAGAAAGGGGGGCGTGGCCGAAGTCAGAGACCCTCTAGGCCATTCCCTTGCTCCTGACGGTGTGCCGGACCCAGACCGCCACTGGCCCTTCTCGACATGAGACGCGGCATGGGCGGCTCTGGACGCAAGTCCCTGAGTTTTTCCACCATGACCCAGGGATACAGGTTGCGATTTCTGTGCAGTCCTCCTCTGGCAAATTCAGCTCCTCGGGCTACATTGGTGGACCCGAAGCACAGGGAAGTGCTGCAGGTGGAGGTGACATCACTCCTGTCCAAGGGAGCCATAAGAGAGGTGGAACAGGACGACCGGCAAGCTGAATTTTACTCCCATTATTTCCTTGTCCCCAAACGGGACGGGGGGACTCCGACCAATCCCGGTCCTCAGGGGGCTAGCAAGTATCTCCGTCCCCTGAGATGCAAGATGCTGACAGTTCAGAGGGTGATGCAGGCAGTCAGCCAAGGCGAGGGGTTCGCTACAATCGACCTCGAAGATGCCTATTTTCAGATACCAAAAGAAAGAGAGATCTGGGAAAATCACTGGCGCTTCCTGAGGTTTCTGAGGTTCAAGTTCAAGGGCAGGACCTACGAGTTTCGAGTTCTCCCCTTTGGTATCTCTTCTGCCCCTCGGACTTTCACGAGGTGCACGGATGCTGTCCTAGCACCTCCATTACCGGATGTGTCCATGCTCCTGGAGCACATCCAGGGTTTAGGCGTACGCCTCAACACCTCAACACAAACAAAAGCAGGTCGGAGCCCGCCAAGGTAACCAGTTCCGGTTAAGAGCAAAGGTCAGCTGGAGATTGTGTCTCTGCGTCATGGGCCTGATGGCAGCTGCCGTTCAGGTGGTACCCTTGGCACTTCTGCACATGCGACCTGTGCAGAGGTGTCTCCTGAGCTTGGGGTTGTGCCCTCAGAGGTCTCTGTCAACCGAGTTGTCGGTCACCCGGAGGCTTCGTGTGGCCCTTCATTGGTGGGAGCACACAGGCAACATTGCAGTTCACGAACACTGGGGTGTCAGCATTCACTGGACTGGCCCCTGGACAGGTCAGCACATAAATGTGTTGGAGCTGAGAGCAGTTCACCTCGCACTCATGCACCTTATGCCACGTCTCTGTGGGCATCAAGTGCTGGTAAGAACCGACAGCACCGTAGCTGCAGCCTATGTCAACAGGCAGGGGGGGCCTGGGCTCCCCCCTCCTGTGTCAGCAGGCACACAAGCTTTGGACAGTGGGTGCACCCCCAGGTTCTGTCTCTGAAAGCGGATGACACATTGCCCTCTGTTGACACACTCCCTGGGTAGGGACAACCCCCCTCTCGGGACGGTCACTCTGGCACATCCATGGCTTCTCCCGCCTCTTCTTCGGAGAGTGCAGGCGGAGAACAGGAGAGTGATGACATGATTTTAAGCTGGCATTCCACCTCTCCTGCACGGAGCCCCATGGGAGCTTCCAGTCAGGAGAGACCTGCTGTCTCAGGCATGGGGGTCACTGTTCTACCCCTTCCCCCGGGGTCTCAAGCTCTGGGCCTGGCCCCTGAGAGGACAGGGTTCCTCGCTATGGGGTTGCCAGAGCGGGTAGTCACAACCCTCCAAGGGGCTCGGGCGCTCTCAACTAGGGCAGCCTACTCCTATCGGTAGGGTGGTGTTCCTGTCATGGTGCGAGGCACACCAGGTGGACCCTTTGGCCTGTATGGCTCAAGACATCCTGCAATTCTTGCAGGAACAGTGAGATGCGGGGAAGTCCTCCACCACCCTCAAAGGTATGGTGGCGGCTATTAAGGCTGCTCGGGTTGGGGAACTCAGACTCCCCGAGAGCGGCTGTGTTCTGATCTCGCAGTTCCTCAAAGGGGCTCATAGGCTTACAACTCGTAGTAGAGGGCCGGCTGCGCCCCTCTGGGATTTAGACCACATCCTGGGGGCATTGCAGCGCCCCCTTTTGAGCCTATTGCATCTGCAGAGCTGGAATGGCTGTCACTTAAAACAGCCTTCCTTCTGGCAGTGACCTCTGCGAGGAGAATAGGGGAGCTGCAGGCTCTTTCTATTCAGCAAAGCTGCTGCAGGTTTCTGCCGGATGGTGCGGGGGTGATCCTTAGCCCTAATCCGGCTTTCCTCCCTAAAATACTCTCGGAAATGCACATGAGCCAGTCAGTTGAGCTTCGTCATTTCTACTCCCCTCAAGAGAGGGAGGGAGCCGACTGACAACAGCCAACACTATGCCCGGTTAGGACCTTGGCGATGTACATAAAACAAACGCAGGTGTTTGTTTAAAACCGGAGTGCTTGGGTAGGCCACTGTCGAAGTCAAGGTTGTCACATTGGGTTGTTGAGACATTCCAACAGGCTTACAGGGAGATGGATGGGCTGTTGCCACCAGGGGTGCGTGCACACTCGACACGAGGTGTAGCGACCGCATGGGCACTGTGGCGGGGTGCCTCTCTAGACGAGATTGCACGGCAGCCACATGGTCAGCTCCATCTACCTTCACCAGATTCTATCACTGAAATGTTGCAGCCGGCACCTCCTTTGGTGAGTTGGTGCTGAGTCCAACCCGGATGTGACTTAATCCTACCTGCCCATAGGGCTGGGCCTCCTTATCAGGTCCCCCTGTTGGGGTGATAAGTGTCCCCTCAGTCAGCTTAGCGTCTTGCGGGCTGACCTGAGTGGCCTTCCTCCCGGTAGAGGCCTTAGCTTAGGCCTTAGCCTTAGCTTATTTGGTTACGGTATAACCTTTGTTCTCTGAGTGAGAGACTATCTCTCCAGTATGAGGCCGCTCGGAGACACGTTACGATCAAAACTAGCAATGATCCCATGCCAGCGCATGCGCTTTATAGACTCGCGTCTGGGCATGGCCGGCAGTGCCGGTGTGTCTTAAAAACTATCCATGTCACCTGACCTAGGTGAGATCATCCCCCATACATATGGAATATGTAAGCTGGAGAGATAGTCTCTCACTCAGAGAACAAAGGTTACACCGTAACCAAACGTTCTCTGCACATCCATCACTGGGTGGTTTGGATCCAAACAGGACAAGAACAGGCTACAACGGATGGTCAGGACTGTGGACCGACGTATCTTCGATCAGGATATGTCCTTTAACTCCCACATAAAACAAACCTCAAGGACTGCCTTCTTTCATCTACGTAACATTGCGAAGATCAGGCACATCCTGTCTCAAAATGATGCAGAAAAATTAGTCCATGCATTTGTTACTTCTAGACTAGATTACTGCAATTCCTTATTATCAGGCTGTTCCAATAAGTCTCTTAAGACTCTCCAGTTGATCCAGAATGCTGCAGTACGTGTACTGACAAGAACTAGAAAAAGAGATCATATTACTCCTGTATTAGCTTCTCTGCACTGGCTCCCTGTAAAATCAAGAATAGAATTTAAAATCGTCCTCCTCACCTACAAAAAGCGCTAAACGGTCAGGCCCCATCATATTTTAAAGAGCTCATAGTACCCTATTACCCCACTAGAGCACTGCACTCCCAGAATGCAGGGTTACTTGAGGTTCCTAGAGTCTCCAAAAGTAGAATGGGAGCCAGAGCCTTCAGCTCTCAAGCTCCTCTTCTGTGGAACCAGCTCGGTTATACCTGGAGCAGGGGTACACTTGGAGCGGGGTTTCACCTGGATCTGGATGTCACCTGGATTGTGGCGGCATCTGCTGCCACGTCTGCTGCCTGCTTGACACCAACTGCTACCATCATTAATTAATTCCGTCTGTAGGAGGGACTACCAAGGCTAACGAGGGACTACCAAGGCTTAATGACAAAGTGGCAGCCTGGAGAATGACACTTCTCGATCACTGCCAAAGACATCAAGAACTACGAGCAAGCATGCTGGTGCTGCAGCTGCTGTGCTATTACTGTGGTTCTCTCCTTCTCTCTCTCTCTCTCTCTCTCTCTCTCTCTCCTTCTCGCTCTCTCTCTCTCTCTCCTAATAGAATCAATAAAGGTGATTCTGAATCATTACTAATCATTGTTGTCTTTCCTTCAGTCACAGTAATGAATGTAGCTGCTATACAAAACAGAGTTTACATAGCATATTTGACCTTGATTTTGGCCACTGCTAATATTGTCTACATGGGTAAATTCAGCACTTAGCACACTTTGTTGCCTATACTGTTAAGCAGTGATTCTCCAAATGGGGTCTTGGGACCCCCAGCAGCCTGTGGCACTCAGCGAAATAATTAAGTATGAAATGAAAATTGTACTGTATCATTTAAAACTGCATATGTGTGGATGACGACCATTTGCGCCAATGAAACAAGCTTATTGTGTCCATTATTCCCGCACACGTTAGCTTAAGTTCAATAGAACCCTGATACCATTGTCACACAGAAATAAGTTCATTATTTTTAGGTTGAAGCAATTACTGAAAGTCCTCTTTAGACTACACTGTACAAGCACTCACATGTAGGCTACTTTCACTAACTATGTTGCATGAGTCAGAGCGTGCAGTATAGGAGTACAGATATCACAAGTTCATCTGAGCTGATCACAGTTTGCCACAGTTGAATGGGTACAGACCGTATTTGTCATTTACAGGCTGTATGAAAGTATAAACAGGTCTCTATTCAACTTCACATCATACTATTAACGATATGATACATACACATATCACACTGACAGCAAGAAAAAGTTTTAAATGATTTATCAAGGATCAAAACACGCATGTCAATAAATCTTTCACAAAATATTTTCGTTGTCAGTCTTATATTTGTATGTTATATTATTAATCTGATGTCAAGTTGATTTGAGACCTGTTCATACTTTCATACAGCCTGGTGAAATATACCGTCTGATGTTTACACCAGCTCTACCGCAGAAGCGTGGAGATGCTGCTGTGGCAAACTGTGACAGCTCAGATCAACCTGTGATGCAGCATCTGTGGGCTATCTACCATCGATCATGTTTTATATTCAATGCTACAGTCATCAATCTCTCTCATCACAACGCTATTCTTCACTGTGCAGCACATTCACCCAGATTACACTGTTAACTCAAATTTTGCAACTACTGTTATCGAGACAGAATTTGAAAAACTACGCACAGGGTTTTTGTGTCTGCTGAAACATTACGATTGGATCGGTTGCTGAAACGTTCATCTCGATCAAGACAGAAATGCATGAAAACATCTTCATCTTCTTTGAGAAAATATCAATCGTTGTCTAGCTTAAAAAAAAAAATACTAAATGCTGGAGTCGAACCACATGTAGGTAAGAGACTGTTAATTATGCCCTAACGCCCTTGAATATACTGCTAAGCCACAGAAACAACACACATACCTATCTCGATTCCCAGTATTAAGTACTTTAGGAAACGTGAATAAATGAATGAAAAATAATACTGTCTGAATGCATCTAAAATGTGAGAAAATTAAGGTATTATATATTGAAGCATACAATATAATTTCTTTACAATTTATTCTATCAATACTGGCTGCCTTTTCTATGTTGCATCATTAAGACCCACCAAAATCAGATAACAGCATACAGGCATCACTATGGTGTGCAAAGTGCTAATTGTACATATCAACAACATGCCCAAATTCTAGTTCAAATAGGTTTCTTCAATGTAGGCTCTGTATCTTGACACAGACATACGTACATAGACTTACTCATTACTATGACAGAAGGAAAGACAACAATCATCATTAGTAATGATTCAAAGTCAGCGTTGTTGGCTAACTAAGTTATTTGTACACATATGGGGAATTTGACTGTTCATTTTCAGCACAGGCCGGCTGTGCCGGCCTCTGCTGGTTCAGGTGCGGTTAGTCCAGTCTCCACTGGTCCGGTCTCTGCTGGTTCAGGTGCGGTTGGTCCAGTCTCTACTGGTCCGGTCTCTGCTGGTTCAGGTGCGGTTGGTCCAGTCTCTACTGGTCCGGTCTCTGCTGGTTCACAGACTGCTGGATCAAGTTCTGTTGGTTCGGGTGCGGCTGGTCCAGTCTCTGCTGGTCCAGTCTTTGCTGGTTTGGGTGCGGCTGGTCCAGTCTCTGCTGGTCCAATCTCTGCTGGTCCAGTCTCTATTGGTCCAGTCTCTGTTGGTCCAGTCTCTACTGGTCCGGTCTCTGCTGGTTCAAGTGGGGCTAGTCCGGTCTTTGCTGGTTCGGGTGCGGCTGGTCCAGTCTCTGCTGGTCCAGTCTCTGCTGGTCCGGTCTCTGCTGGTTCAGGTGGGGCTGGTCCGGTCTCTGCTGGTTCAGGTGGGGCTGGTCCGGTCTCTGCTGGTTCAGGTGCTGTTGTGGAGGTTACTGATCAGTCACACACTGACAGTATTAATAGAGACACAGTCGACACACAGAATAAAACAAAGGAGGCAGAATGTTCTCTGGAGGAGGAAAGTGAGATGTTGGTGGATGAAGACTCTTCTAAAGAGAAGAAGAGGAAGGTGACTAGTGACGAGGGTCAGTCGTCTGGGAAAGTGAAGAAGACCTCTCCTCAGAGTGAGCTCAGTCTGCAGTCAGGTGAGAGTGAAGGTGATGAGGAGAGTGATGTGGAGTCTGTAGCTTCCTCACAGACGTGGGCTCACAAGAGGAGCGTCTACTCTTTGACCAGTATTAAGAAGTTCCTGCAGGACACCAAGGGAGCCAGGCATGTTAAAGTTGAAAGCGTGTTCCCTGATTTACAGCTCTTTGTTGATTCAGTGAGGGTTTCTCTGAGAAGTCCTAGATCTTTTGGAGAGAAAGCTTTCACTGACCAGGAGACTTACCGTATAAAGAAACTAGTTCAAAAGGTCAAAAAACAGTTAAAAGATGATGAATAAGTCTAATAGATATTCCTTTTTTTCTTGTTTTGTTCACTTGCTTTTGTTTTACAATTTTTTTTCTATGCCATGGGGGACATCAGAATAGGAAGCCTGAATTTAAATGGAGCAAGGGATGATGGGAAAAGGGCTGC
Organism: Sebastiscus tertius; assembly: GCA_916701665.1. Lineage (NCBI taxonomy): Eukaryota > Metazoa > Chordata > Actinopteri > Perciformes > Sebastidae > Sebastiscus > Sebastiscus tertius. The sequence continues at coordinate 24,677 of CAKAOH010039403.1, read as the reverse complement.
TCTCTTCAAGCTGTGTTCTCTTAAAATGTTAGATGTTATTTTGATACAAGAGACACACAGTACTGCAGATAACGAGGCTGACTGGAGGACACAATGGACTGGTGGAACTTATTTAACTCATAAAACCAGTAACAGTTGTGGTGTTGGAATTCTTTTTTCCAAAAATTTTATTCCTCAGTCGGTAGAATGTGAAGAAGTTATTAAAGGTCGTCTGTTAAAAGTAAGAGCAATGTATGAAAATGTAAAGATGGTGTTCATTAATATTTATGCTCCAGTTGTGGGAGCGGAGAGAGTCGTGTTTCTAGATGTTTTAAATGAGGTGATTGAGAAGTGTAACAGTGAAGAATATGTCTTCATCGGTGGAGACTTTAACTGCACTGAGGACAGCAGGTTAGACAGGAACCATGCAGAGCCTCACGCTGCCTCTCACACTCGTCTCATTCACCTCATGGAGGCTCAGGAGTTGTGTGATGTGTGGAGAGGCTTTCATAACAAACAGAGACAATACACCTGGACACATGTTAAGGATAATTTACTGTCTATGGCCAGGCTTGATCGTTTTTATTGTTTTAAGCATCATTTTAATGTTTTTAAAAGTTGTTTGATCAGCCCTGTTGGCTTTTCGGATCACTCACTTGTAACAGCTTCTGTTTTTATAAAATGTGTAAAATCCAGTAGTGCTTATTGGCATTTTAACACGGCTTTACTGGAGGATAAGAACTTCAGAGAAACTTTTAGCTTCTTTTGGAAAAATCACCAAAATATGAAGCTTGATTTTGTGTCCTTACAGCAGTGGTGGGATTTTGGAAAGGTCCAAATCAAACAGTTGTGTCAACAGTACACTCGGAATGTCACAAAAACCTTGACGAGTTCAGTGAAAGCTCTGGAGTCTGAAGTGGAGGAACTCAGAGACTTAGCTGAGACCACAAGAGACCGACGCCATATTGAGACACTTGAAATCAGAAAGTGTGTGTTAGCCAACCTGCTGGGTGTCTCAGCTCAGGGGGCTCTGGTTAGGTCCCGCTTTCAAAATGTAGCACAAATGGATGTCCCATCACATTTTTTCTTTGGTCTGGAGCGTAAAAATGGACAGAAAAGGTTCATTCATAGTTTAAGGTCTGACACTGGGCAGGTTCTGTCTGATCACACTGCAATCCGAAAACATGCTGTCAGCTTCTACAGTAACCTGTTCAAATGTGAGCACAGAGAGGAGCAGGCAGTGTTTCAGAGCTTCTGTGCCGGTCTTCCTCAGGTTGAGCAGCAGAGTAACATGGAGCTGGAAGCAGCTCTCTCTCATCTGATGAACTTTACGCTGCTCTGCAGAGCATGCAGAGTGGGAAAGCTCCCGGAATAGATGGTCTACCTGTTGACTTCTATAAGTCTTTGTGGTCGGTGGTGGGGGGGGATCTGCTGGCAGTACTGAGTGACAGTCTTGCCGGAGGGCATCTGCCGCTGAGCTGCAGGAGGGCGGTCCTTACTTTGCTGCCGAAGAAAGGTGACCTGCAGTTCATTAAAAACTGGAGGCCCGCGTCTCTGCTCTGCTCTGACTATAAGCTCCTCTCCAAGGTGTTGGCAACGCGGCTGAGCAGAGTGATGGAGCAGGTGGTTCAGTGTGATCAGACCTACTGTGTACAGGCCAGGCTGATTACTGATAACATTATTTTGGTTCGAGACCTTTTAGAGATCTGTAAGCTGTTTGACCTCAAAGCTGGATTTATATCAATAGATCAAGAAAAAGCCTTTGATCGTGTTGAGCATGAATATTTATGGCTCACGTTGAGTGCCTTTATGTGTTGGTCCTGGTTTTATTAATAAAGTTAAGGTTTTGTATTGTGACATTCAGAGCATCCTGAAAATCAATGGTGGTTTGAGCGCTCCGTTTCAAGTTCAAAGGGGAGTTAGACAAGGCTGCGCCCTGTTTGGCATGTTATATTCTTTAGCAATCGAGCCTTTGTTGAACAAACTTAGATCTGATCTTAAGGGGCTGACTATTCCAGGTTATAATGCACCTTTAAAATTGTCAGCCTATGCAGATGATGGGGTCGTCCTGGTGGACAGCCAACAGGATATTGACACGTTGGAAAAAAACGTTGTTCAGTTTGGCTCAATATCCTCAGCTAAAGTTAACTGGGACAAAAGTGAAGCTCTCAGTATTGGTGGACTAGAGAAGAAGCTCAGTTTGCCTGGGGGGTTGATTTGGAAGATGGTGGGGCTGAAATATTTAGGAGTGTTTTTGGGTAATCGATCGTTTGTTCTTAAAAACTGGAACAATATTCTTGAGAAGGTCAGAGGTCATTTAGCAAAGTGGAAGTGGATTTTAACAAAAATGTCATACAGAGGTCGAGGCCTCATCACTAACAACACTTTATGGCATCGCCTGTCATGTGTTGATCCCCCACCTGATCTGCTGTCAAAGATCCAGGCTCTTCTTGTGCATTTCTTCTGGGACGGACTGCACCGGGTGTCTCAGAGTGTGCTGTATCTGCCGAAGGATGACGGAGGACAGGGCCTGATCCACTTGAGCAGCAGGGGGGCTACCTTCCGGTTCCAGTTTCTACAAAGGTTTCTGTGTGGTCCTGCTGATTTAGTGTGGAGGCCCCTGGCTTGCACCATTTTGAGTCAGCTAGGTGGACTGGGACTGAACAGATCTTTGTTTCTGATGGACTTACAGCAGCCTGACATCAAGGAATTAACGGATTTCTATCGTGGCCTGTTTAAGGTGTGGATCCTCCTTAATAAAAAAAGGCTGGGACATCACAGCTCAATGTACTGGCTGCTCCAGGAACCAGTTCTTTATGGGACCCGTTTCAGTGCAGTCTGTCAGGTGGGGCCGGCTCTGCTCCGGCGGTTCTGTGTGTCTAATGTGGTGACTCTGGGGCATGTAGTTCAGCTCGCAGGTGCAAACTTGGACAATGCAGCTCCTCTTGCCTGCTGCTTATGGGTGAAATCTCTCTTTTGCTCAATAAATGGAGAGAAGCTCTCACAGTTAGTGAGGTTTAGAGTTAGGGTTAGTGATTGGACTCTGTTACAGGTGTAGGGATTTGGCTGTAACAGGTTTGGTTATTAGCAAATTAATTAATAAATAATAATAGAATTATTAATATTAATAAAGATTATCAATAAACATTAATAATAAACGGGGCACCACCCTGGAATCAGGGACCAATAACCAAAACGTTAATATAGTCTCATATATGCTAAACTATCAATTTGGAACATTGAGTAATAATTAAATTAATAACTATAACCAAAATAGATAGTGAAGGTTGAAGGATATTGGAGTTCTTGACATAGCAGAGGTTGGCATTATTCACTCTTGTACAACATTAAAGAGACCAGCATGTATTTTCCACAAACATTTATTTACAAGATAATAAAGGTGTAACACACAATATTAATCTAACTAAATAACTAAACTAAACAAACCAAACACAGTGTGTGTGTGTGTGTGTGTGTGTGTGTGTGTGTGTGTGTGTGTGTGTGTGTGTGTGTGTGTGTGTGTGTGTGTGTGTGTGTGTGTGAGGGAGAGAGGGAGAGAGGAAGACAAGATGGCTTCTTGTCTCAAGATGTTTGCATGGCCTACAGACAAAAGGGCGAGCACTGTAAAACTACAAAGATGGCGGGATCAAAGATGGCCGCCAACATGTCACCACATGGCCTCTTTGTTCTTCGGAACACATGTGCTCAGGAAGGACAGAGAGGGGGGTGATATGGGGGGGGAGTTAAGATTATCTGAAGCTGTATGTTTATGTTTAACTAATTCACAGTTTCTGTATATGATCTTAATGTGTGTCAGATATTCAGTGGGTTAGAAAAGATGGTTAGTTTGCATGCAAGACCTTGTCTATGTGAAGCATAAACTAAACACATCAGATGTGGCGAAGCCACCTACCCAAATACAAATAACTACAACTAATATCACAACAGTGAAACTCAATGAATAACATTAATCATATCAATACAAGTACATTCTAGAAATCAAAGTGGGACAGTCTTGCTCAGCCATGTGCAATTTCTACTGCTAAGGTAAGCCCAGTCCATGGAACAAAAGGGGTTTGTAATTCCATGTGTTGAAGTTGTGGTTCCAAGTCAAAGATGTCGTCTTTGCTGTGCTCCAATCAAGTTGTGCAGATTAGTTAGCTTGGTGCTAACTTCCTTGCGGTTGTTGCTTGAAGTTAGTAGGTAAGAAGGCAGGCTCTCGCGTCTTCTGCCTTTTTGGTTCCTTGTGTTCTTATGGCTGAGGCCATAGATCAGAGCAGCAGCTCACCTCCACAGGTCAGGAGGGGTGAGGAAAAGGTGAAGGAAGAGCAGAAAAAGGAGGAACAAAGAGATTCCTCTGGTTTTGTCCTGGGTGAATTTCACAAGTAGGTGTGAAATGCTACAGTAGCCAATGGCAGCTGAGCTGAGTCCATGGGTCAAGGATCATGTTACTGAGTTCATGTGGTCACTGGCCACCAGGATTTTGCTGGGTCCCTACACAGGGTTAGTGTTAGGGTTAGTGAGCGGACTCTGTTACAGGGTTAGGGGTTAGTGTTAGGGTTAGTGAGCGGACTCTGTTACAGGGTTAGGGGTTAGTGTTAGGGTTAGTGAGCGGACTCTGTTACAGGGTTAGGGGTTAGTGTTAGGGTTAGTGAGCGGACTCTGTTACAGGGTTAGTGTTAGAGTTAAGGTTAGTGAGCGGACTCTGTTACAGCAGTATTGTGACAGCTCTGTTAAACCTGATGATAATGATGTCTTCCTTTCGGTGAGCATTTCCCCAGATTTTAAGGACTGTACAGGATTGTTTTTAAAGAGTGGGAGTTCCTCTGAATTTTCTTACCAAGATGCAAATAGAAAATGAATGTATAAAACGTTTGTTAAAGTTTTGCACAGGGACAAATTGAATGATAAGAAACTCCATGGAGAGCTCACTTAGGTCTCAGTGGTGGTGTTGGACCTGAATGGAGAGCGCTGTATAAACCACCATTGACCTGCAGTGGAGGGTTCTACATGATATCGTGGCTGTGAATATGTTTGTCTCTGTCATTAATTCTGATGTAAGCATGACTGTCCATTTTGTCCTCATTGTGAGACTGTTATTACTCCATTATTTCATGGAGTGTTGTTGACTGCTGCCACTGTTTACAATGTTGGGACAGTTTTTTGGACTGTTTGGGGAAGTTTTCTCCAAACGTAGTTTCATTCTGGGCTACAGGTACTCTCAGAAGAGTAAACGTATGTTCATTCTGGACTACAGGTACTCTCAGGAGAGTAAACGTATGTTCATTCTGGACTACAGGTACTCTCAGGAGAGTAAACGTATGTTCATTCTGGACTACAGGTACTCTCAGGAGAGTAAACGTATGTTCATTCTGAACTACAGGTACTCTCAGAAGAGTAAAGACAAATGCCAGCTTTTTAATTTCATTCTGGGGAGTGCGAAGATGGCCGTGTATTTGAGCAGGAGAAACAGAATAGGGAAAGCTGTGGATGATGATGATGATGATGATGATGCTGTTTTCGTGTTTGTAAAAATGTTGAAATCTCCTTTAAAAATAGATTTTAATTATTACAGAATAATGAAGGATGTGGAAAGATTTTCCAGTGTGTGGTGTTATAAACATGTGCTCTCTCTCTCGCTCTCTCTCTCTCTCTCTCTCTCTCTCTCTCTCTCTCTCTCTCTCTCCTGTTTCCATGTTGATCCCGAGTCCTCAGTAATATTACATGTTCATACCTGAAAGTCTATAAAGCCCTTCCTGTGTACACCGCTGCTCTTTAGTGACCGCTGACTTCCTGCTTGTCATCAGTGTCTTATATTAATTATTCACCCTTCCACTGATTCATGTTCTTACAGACAAGAAGTCTATTGTTCTGATAAGCATTCTCAGCTGACTGGTGTGGGAGGCTTTTCACTGGTAGAAGGGTCCAGAAGGTTTGGAGGAGCCCCGAGGGGGAGGGGGGGGGGGGGATGGGGGGCATTAGACGGAGCTCCTGAGACCATGCTACTTTCACATTATGCTAGCTCTTCAACATCGTCCACCCTATCTTTAATAGCACGCAGTAGTCATAATTAAGCTTACATTAGTAGTCCTTACTCAAAATCATTAGTTCACCAATGATTTATTTTCTGGATGTTACGTTTTCATGCAATGACTATTTTAAGTTAAACATACATAAACATACAGTATGTAACAAATACCATTATTTGCAGAGGGCAGATGGCGATGGAGCTCCTCCTGCCTCACCTAGAGCTCCAGTAGCTCCACCGGAGTCGTTCACCTTGTAATTGTGAATGCAGGATAAACCGTGGCCACTGTGTGTAACTGTGGTCGACTGTGTGTGTTGCAGGATAATGGCGAGGACTCCCATCGTATCTCTCCCAGCCCCGTGGTCCACGTCAGGGGTCTGTGTGAGGCCGTGGTGGAAGCAGACCTGATAGATGCCTTAGAGAAGTTTGGACCCATATGGTGAGATAGCAGCTAGTGTGAGTGTGTGTGATGGTTCAAGTATGAGTTTGTTGGTGTGTGTGTATGTACATGGGTGTAGTTTGTGTGTATGTTACATGAATGTATGGAGAGAACTGGATCCAGTGTTGGAGGCGGGGCCTCGTTGATTCCTGTCAGAGTGTCTCAGTGGAGCATGAAGACTGAATGGCTCCACTTCCATGTGGAAAAGTACCCGGATCTTCTAGTGATCTTCCTCATCCATTGGGCCCATAGAGCAGGCGCAGTAGCGTCCGCTCGGTCACATGACTCGGTCACGGGGTCACAGCCGCCACGCCGTCGTCACGGTTTGTTAACTCCTCCTTCCAGCCCTCGCTCCGGCCTCAGTCTGGGTCTCATTCACATGAACGGAGGAAGGGAAATAACTCTGGATTCAACTATTAGTGTGTTTTACAACTTTTAGGACCTAATGATTTAAATAAGGACTATTAGAGTGTTCATACTGGGGAGTTGATTCACCTCAAAATAAATGATCCTGTGAGTTACAGTTGTCTCTTTCCCAATGGAAGTCTATGGGAAAAAGTCTTTTTGGGCTCAATAGACGGAAACGGAAGTTGTAGTACTGCCGTTTGACCACTACGAAAATTAGGATCAACGACCGGTGCTCTTCCTGGAGGCTTGGTATGATATCCAGTTCTGGGTGTCGGGGTTCTGGAGCTTACATGTATCCTAGCATGCATTAGTAATGTACACTATTAACAGGTCACCAGTCAATCACAAGCCTGTCAGATTTGTGCAGAACGAGAGGACACATTCACACCTACGGGACGGTTTGAGTTCAATTCTCCTAACGTGAGTTCTAGCTGAGCTTAGCCAGTTATTACCTAGAATCTAGTAGTCCTGTCAGAGCAAACATACAGCCATGCCTCTGGTTTAAGCTTGGCTGATATGACAAGATTATCATTCAACACGAACAGTTCTCACGTGTCCACGATAACATAACCATATTCAATTATGCCTGTTATGAATTCTGCACTATATCCAGACTTTTTTTTCTCTTGCTGTCTCTTGCTGTCACCTTGTTATGTAGAATAAGACAACCAGTCAGGGGATTCAACAAGCCAATCAGATGTGGTTCCCCTTCCTATGTCACATGCAGGCTCATTAGAATATACCGCCCACAGCTGTAGGACTACCTCTGTTAAGGTGCACCATGTTTTACTCTCCAGCCAATCAGAGCAGACTGGGCTTCTTCAGGAGGGGGTCTTAAAGAGATAGGAGCGTTTCATACAGAGGGTGAATACAGGTATAAGCCATGCACCGATACCAGTATCAGGTATCTGGTCCAATACTGTGCTCATGTACTCGTGGTGGTAAAATAACTCAGATACAACCGCATCCGACACCACTTTACGGCAACTTGTTAATGTTAGCGAGTGTCCGGTCGAGAGAGAGAGTGTGTGATGATGAGTATGAAGTTAGCAGTAACCTTATAGCTGTGAACGTAGCAGTCCAGTGTTTGCACAATTTATTTGTTGGTGAATAAATGTTACAACTCCTCAAGACCCGTGAGGAGACCCACTCCATCTTGCCTGCCAGCCACCTGCTGATTAAAGTAAAGGGGTTAGTTAGCCCTGCAGTTAGCAGGCTCACCTAAGGTGGCAGGTAAGTGTTGCACTCGTACTCGTACTCGGTTTGATCCCTAACAGGTATATTCAGACAGACATGAGCCTGATATGTCCCCTTTAATGTCTGCGTGTGTCCTCAGTTATGTGATGATGATGCCATTCAAGCGTCAGGCCCTGGTGGAGTTCTCTGCAGTAGAGAGCGCCGATCGCTGTGTGTCCTGTGGAGCCAAGGAGCCTGTTTACATCGCAGGTTTGATTCCCTGTTGTCATTGATAGGTTACACCTGCTGGTATGTAGCATACTGTGTGTCTTTATATCTTCATCCATCTGTTAATCAGGTCAACAGGCGTACTTTAACTACTCAACATCTAAGAGAATCACCAGACCGACCAACGCTGACAACCCCAACAGTGGCAACAAGGTCCTCCTGCTGTCCATACAGAACCCCCTCTACCCCATCACCACGGTACACACACACACACACACACACACACACACACACACACACACACACACACTTATTTATATCATATCATTAGTGGATTTTTTCTAAAACTCATTATAAATACAATTATAAAGCACCTATAATATATTCTGCAGGTATAATATACTTTTTCTATTGTGACATTGTGGGTCATAGAGCTGATTATCAACATGATTTCACTACCTAAAGGAGCATGTCAGCTGCACTACGTCACCTTTCAACTCCCTCCCAGTTGATTTTTAATGACTATGTAGACAAACATATTGAAAAGTCTAAACTGGAATTAGTGCCTCCACCAATCAGTCACCTGTCAGTTTACATTTCTTTACCATATCCGACCAAAATGTCATCACTTCATCATTTTATCCTGATAGACATTCAGTGTGCTACGTGCTGAATGTGTTCTCCCTGTGTTAGCGTGTTCTCCCTGTGTTAGCGTGTTCTCCCCGCGTTAGCGTGTTCTCCCCGTGTCGGCGTGTTCTCCCCGTGTCGGCGTGTTCTCCCCGTGTTAGCGTGTTCTCCCCGTGTCAGCGTGTTCTCCCCGTGTTGGCGTGTTCTCCCCGTGTTAGCGTGTTCTCCCTGTGTTAGCGTGTTCTCCCCGTGTCAGCGTGTTCTCCCCGTGTTAGCGTGTTCTCCCCGTGTCAGCATGTTCTCCCCCTGTCAGCGTGTTCTTCCCGTGTTAGTGTGTTCTCCCCGTGTTAGCGTGTTCTCCCCGTGTCAGCATCTTCTCCCCGTGTCAGCGTGTTCTTCCCGTGTTAGCATGTTCTCCCCGTGTCAGCGTGGGTTTTCTCCAGTTCTCAGGTTTCCTCCCACAGTCCAAAGACATGCAGGTTAGGTTCATTGTTGACTCTAAATGTCCCGTAGGTGTGAATGTGAGTGTGAATGGTTGTCTGTCTCTATGTGTCGGCCCTGTGATAGTCTGGAGACCTGTCCAGGTTGGGCGGGGGGGCTGGAGCTGATCCCAGCTGACATTAGGCGAAGGCAGGCCTTGGACAGGTCTCCAGACCATCACAGGGCTGACATGGATAAGTTATCCAATAAGTTGGATGTTAACCATCTAAAGGTGTTGACCAAAATAAAAGGTTACTAGTTAGAACATCATCATGTTGGTTGGTTAGTGGTGGTTACATTCTTCAAGCTGTCTGGAAGCAATGACTGATTTGAGTGTCGGCAGGTCTAAGGTACTTTTTGGAAAACACTCTCTCGATGTGTGTTTGCAGTATCTGATATAGAGTGATCATTGTTTTTCTGAGTGTCAAACAAACAGCTGGATCCAAAATTAGTCAGTCAACAATATGAGTGTAAGAGTGTTGAAAAAGAACTCACCAGTTCCCCCAAAAGAAGAGCTGGAGATGTTTCAACATGGAGTTCTATTTCTGTCTTACCAACTACTGTACACTATCTTTAGCTTCTTCTGCAGCATCAGGAACTTTGAGATTGTGTTGAATGTTGAATTTCTTTATTTTGTTCCAGGACGTCCTGTACACGGTGTGTAACCCCATCGGCAGTGTGCTGAGGATCGTCATCTTTAAAAGAAATGGAATCCAGGCCATGGTGGAGTATCCTGACTGCATGTTTGAACTTGTGTGTGTTTACATGCTGTTGGAATGTCCCGTGGCCTTTCCTTAACCCCCCCCTCCTTCAGGTTTGAGTCAGTCCAGTGTGCTCAGAAGGCCAAGGCTGCTCTGAACGGAGCTGACATCTACGCTGGCTGCTGTACACTCAAGATTGAGTATGCAAGGGTAAGAGACACTAACTCCTTCTGTCAGGCTAATAGAGGCATGGATGTGCTGCGATTACTACGTTTCCTTCAGTAAGTCAAAGAAATAAATGAAATCATTGGTTCTTAGGAATGCTGTGAACTGTTCAATAGAGTAATCAAGTCCAGTAAACAACAGCTTGAATACATTCCCCAACCCTATCTCACTTCTAACTCATCAAATACCAACGCTTGTTCAGTTTCGTTGCCTAAACTTGACCAAGTAAACCTACTTAGGAAGATTACTTTGAAAAGACACGATGCATGTAACGAGGGGAACCTGACACATCCAGACCGATGCTAGAGGGGAACCTGATACATCCAGACCGATGCTAGAGGGGAACCTGATACATCCAGACCGATGCTAGAGGGGAACCTGATACATCCAGACTGATGCTAGAGGGGAACCTTACATGTCCAGACTGATGCTAGAGGGGAACCTTACACATCCAGACTGATGCTAGAGGGGAACCTGATACATCCAGATTGATGCTAGAAGGGAACTTTACAAATCCAGACTGATGCTAGAGGGGAACCTGACACATCCAGACTGATGCTAGAAGGGAACTTTACAAATCCAGACTGATGCCAGAGGGAAACCTGACACATCCAGACCGATGCTAGAGGGAAACCTTACACAACCAGACTGATGCTAGAGGGGGAACTTAACAAATCCAGACTGATGCTAGAAGGGAACCTTACACATCCAGACTGATGCTAGAGGGGAACCTTACACAATCAGACTGATGCTAGAGGGGAACCTGACACAATCAGACTGATACTAGAAGGGAACTTTACAAATCCAGACTGATGCTAGAGGGGAACCTTACACATCCAGACTGATGCTACAGGGAAACCTGACACATCCAGACCGATGCTAGAAGGGAACTTTACACAACCAGACTGATGCTAGAGGGGAACCTGACACATCCAGATTGATGCTAGAAGGGAACTTTACACAACCAGACTGATGCTAGAGGGGAACCTGACACATCCAGACTGATGCTAGAAAGGAACTTAACAAATCCAGACTGATGCTAGAGGGAAACCTTACACATCCAGACTGATGCTAGAGGGAAACCTGACACATCCAGACTGATGCTAGAGGGGAACCTTACACATCCAGACTGATGCTAGAGGGGAACCTGACACATCCAGACTGATGCTAGAGGGGAACCTTACACAATCAGACTGATGCTAGAGGGGAACCTGACACATCCAAACCGATGCTGGAAGGGAACTTTACACAACCAGACTGATGCTAGAGGGGAACCTGACACATCCAGACTGATGCTAGAAGGGAACTTTACAAATCCAGACTGATGCTAGAGGGAAACCTGACACATCCAGACCGATGCTAGAAGGGAACTTTACACAACCAGACTGATGCTAGAGGGGAACCTGACACATCCAGACTGATGCTAGAAGGGAACTTAACAAATCCAGACTGATGCTAGAGGAGAACCTTACACATCCAGACTGATGCTAGAGGGGAACCTGACACATCCAGACTGATGCTAGAGGGGAACCTTACACAATCAGACTGATGCTAGAGGGGAACCTTACACATCCAGACTGATGCTAGAGGGGAACCTGACACATCCAGACTGATGCTAGATGGAAACCTGACACATCCAGACTGATGCTAGAGGGGAACCTTACACATCCAGACCGATGCTAGAGGGGAACCTACAGTAGAGCATCATGGTTTGAAGCGTAGCTAATGTAGAAACAGTTTTCAAACTTCTCACTGGTGAGTTTATTTTGTTCTTTTTGTAATCTTTAGTATCAGAGGCAGTGATAGCCTAATAAAATCTTTCTTCCAGATATTACCTGTTCTGACCATGGAATAAGTCTGAATCTGAACATAATACAAACGTGCCTCTGGACTTTTGATAAGAGCCCTATTGTGATGACTCTATTGGCAAAAGAATCCAGAATGTGAAGCTCAGATCTAAAAAATAATATATGATTCTTTTTCACTTGGTTTTACGTGTCATCATACAACAGTTTGCCTGTGCAGCCTTCTCTCTCTCTCTCTGTGTCTCTCTGGTGACAGTATGGTAAAGTTAAGGTAACTAAAACCACTTGGTTAAGGGTAGAGAGTAGAGATGTCACGAGAACCAGTACTTCGGTACCAAGTCGATGCCAAAATTCTAAAAACGTGACGGTATTCGTTTTCTACAGTACCGAAGGTACCGTACGATGCCTCCGAAATTAACACCCACCAAGCGCCAAATGGGGCTGCTTCTCTCCTCTGCTCTCTGTGTCGGAGTTTGACACACACACACACACACACACACACACACATACACATACACACACAAACACACAAGTTGACTCGCACCTGGGCCTAAGTTGACTTGCCGCTGGGCCTCAGTTGACTCGCACCTGGGCCTAAGTTGACTCGCCGTTGGGCCTCAGTTGACTCGCCGCTGGGCCTAAGTTGGGCCTAAGTTGACTCGCCGCTGGGCCTAAGTTGACTCGCCGCTGGGCCTAAGTTGACTCGCCGCTGGGCCTAAGTTGACTCACCGCTGGGCCTAAGTAGACTCGCCGTTGGGCCTCAGTTGACTCGCACCTGGGCCTAAGTTGACTCGCTGCTGGGCCTCAGCATCAGGAGTCTTTTTAATTGTATTTTTAAGATGTTTTAAAAACTAAAATGTGTTATACAAGTAGCAAACTCCTTCAAGGAATAACTTGTAGTACGTAGGTTGTGAGCATAACATTTGTGAGTGTGTGGTTTTTGTGTCAAAATATTGATTTCTTCAGTAAGTAGCCGTGTAATAAGGGGGATAATATACAGCTAGCGAGGCATTGTTGTGAAAGAATCCCTGACAGGGGTCGCGTCAGGGTGCAGCATCAACCTGTCGGGGAGTGAAATGTCAGGAAGGTGTGAAGGTCTTACAGTGTGGATTGTCAGAGATGATATTATTTATGTATATAGTGAATAAAAGTGGACCAAGAGTGCCGCTCCGGTATATCTTTGATCCATTTAACTGGATCTTTCTGTCAACAGCCAACACGTCTGAACGTGATAAAGAACGACAACGAGAGCTGGGACTACACTAAACCATACCTGGTCAGACGAGGTAAGACACACACAGTCTCCCTTTTTCTCTTGTGTCTGACTATGACTTCTGGACCGTCTGGGGTCACCCTTCTTGTTCACCTCCTGTGATGTGGAAGGTTGGACTTTGTTTTCAGTCTGAATTCTTTGTAGTGGCACATTTCCCTCCGCTGCAGTGGTCTGGGTACACGTTACGGTCACGCCAGTAGATGAAAATGGTCAGTCATTTGTGAAACTGTCCAGATCTTCAGTCATTTTGGATTCAGAGTGTAGTCATAAAGAGTTTGGACTGTATACCTCCATCACACCAAGACTCCTCTGCCTCCCGCCTCTCCATCTCCAATCTAAACACTCTCACACCAGCCAATCACAAGCCTGCACTTCCGCTTACCTTGAAGGGAGAGAGAGAACAGAGAAAAAGGGATGGACGTCAGGCTGACCATGCACTGCAGCTTTCTTCCATCTTCACCTCTGCAACCCAGCACAAAGAGAAAGAGATGGATCTCACTCCTGCTGACCGCCATGCAGCTGCTGCTTCAACATGCCCAGGAGGCCTCAGCCCCACCTCTGTCTGCAGGACTCCAGTAGCTCTTCCTCCCATCTATCTGCTCCTCTGTCTGGAGACGTAGTCTTACATGGCCTGATGTCTGGTCCACACGGTGCCTGAAGCTCTGTCACACTTACTGCCTGTTTAACCTGTAAAACCATACATACATTTAACATTCCAATCACAGTAGACCATATTCATGGCCTTTCAACGTACATTTGATCTGGGGTTAAGCTCCATATTTAGTTTTAGGATTGACTGGTGTACAAGAGTGCTTCAGTCTAACCCATTTAAATCGTGGAACCCTATATCTCCGTTTTGATGGTAACAATTTGTATTCACTGTTCAAAACATGGTTGGGATCAGTGACGATGGTGTTAGCCAGCCTTAATATGTTATTATGAGGCTGATTCATAGAATTTCATAGATTGACCTACAATCTTTGAGCAGATTTTCAAAGATCAACATTGTGGACCAGACATGTTGACAGTCATGTAAGTCTACAGTATAATGTGATAAAATATATATTAGGGGTGTAACGATACCTTTTTACTACAATACGATTTCCATGGTTCCGATACGATTCAAGGATGATATCTGGCTCATCTAGAGCGATACGATCCGATACGATTCAATGATTTGAAATGGATACAGTAAGTTTTTTTGCCAAAGATTCAGTCAGTGTGACTGAAATAAATATGTGATACTGGACAGAGCAGGTCAGGATTCTTCAACGTTTTTCTTGTAAGGGAATCAGGGATAAATTAATTATGGATATAAACAAGTAAACTACGATTAATGGCAAATACATACAGCTTTTATTAGAAAATAATAAAAAGTGCAACTGCAGGACCTGCTGCTTCAGTTCTCCAGATACAAGGCAGTGCAATATTTAACACTACATATAATAAACCAACTTCTATTCAGTATAGTATTCTAGTGATCAACAGCTTGGGACAGAATCATTCCTCTACAAACGCTGTTTAAATAATCTGCTGATAGTAATCCAGTAGTCCACCTACAGGGTTCATTTGGGCTCTTTTCATACATGAAATCATCTGGAGAAACATCTGGAGGAACATGTTAAAACTACGTCAGATTGCTGTTAGCTGAGTTTCTGTTTTGTTTTTTACTTTACTCCCGTCGTGATAATTCACCTCGTGGACCGTCTGCTCTCCGGCTGGATACGTGAGGCTGATGCTGCGTGCACGTAGATATCATGACGGGGAAAGGAAAGGAATTTTCTCTGAATGAAACAACGTCAGCGCACGGGGAAAGCTCCGGTGGGTGAAGCCGACCTCGTCAAGTGATCGATAGCGCCTGAAACTCTGCTGACCGGCTCCTCTGCACCGCAGCGCCGGCAGCTCATGCAGACCGACGCCCCTCTCCCTCCACGCCGCTACCGGCTGAGAGAGCGAGGAGTCCAGTGCGCCGTTCGTCCGCATGCACGCCATGGATGCGTGCTCGCGCTGCAGAGGGCAGAGCTGGCAAGCTGGCACATGTCTGGAGAGTGAACCGGAGTAATGTTTAACATTTCTTTACTGATAAAAGTGCTAAAAACACTTTGATATAACGTTTGTTGTCCTTAAATACAACGTGCAAATCCTTAGTATCCACACAATGGATTTTATATCGATATACATCTCCCGTGAAGGACAACTTGCAGAGTACCTATGGATATAGTTGGATCGTAGGAATATAAATGGATACATGGATGTAGTAGATGAATCGTTACACCCCTAATGCTCATGATCCTGTGTTCATGTATTGACCTGTTTCCTGTCATCCTCCTCAGACCAGACTGGAGCTCGTCCTGTCCTGGCAGCCTCTCGCCTCCTGGAGAGAAGACACATCTTCCACCTGAATCAGGTCTCCATAGTCAAACAGCACCACAAGGTCAGCAGCTGCTCCGGTGTTGTTTCCAGTCGGTTTCATATAGTGAGGGTCACATCTAGGCAAAGGCCCAGTCCCTAACAGTGTGTGGTCTGAGCTGAGACCGTCGTCTCCACAGACACATGGGAAATACATGTAGGTGTTTCAGCGTGCTTCATTTCTCCCTCTGTCTGCAGGTCTTCCTGTCTTCGTTGGTTCCTCCGGTGTCTGTTCCAGAAGACAAACTGACCCGCTGGCACCCTCGCTTTAACGTGGACACTGTGCCGGCCATCTTCACGAGCCCGCTGCCACAGCCTCCTCACACCGACACACCGGCCACAGCTCAGGAGGTGCTGTACAAGGCTCGCTCACTCATCACACCCAAGGTACTGTGTTGGTCAATGTTCTGAAATTATGAATAATGTATAAACAATAGGCTCGTTGGAGATGAGCTGCACCTCGCCTGGAAAGTAGCCGAGATCAGGCGGCAGCAGCAGGGGGCGGAGACTAACAGCTGCGGTCAGGTCGGACAGTTTCCTGCAGCCTTCACTGAATTCATAGGAAGTCACAGAGACAGTTACTTCCTGTTAGATCCGATCTGTAGGCTACTTGTAGTTTTCAGACCACATTGGGATTTATTTATATTTGTTTGTAAATCTGTGGAAACGTGCGTGTGTCTGGCGTTGGATTCTTTCCTTTATCATTTTTATGTCTGCCTTGATTTGATGAAGTGTTATATATGAATAACCTTCATTATTATTATTATCAACCACACAAGATGTTTGTTAACAGATGAAACCTTCATTGCCCAACAGAGACTAATAACCTACATCTAGTGTTAAATATTACAGTTACACAGGAAGAAGTTGTGACTTTCTACAACACGTGGTGTCTGCTGTCTAAACTAAGAGCCAATGGGTAAATGGTAAATGGACTTGCATTTATATAGCGCTTTTCTAGTCTTCCGACCACTCAAAGTGCTCTACACTACATGTCAGTATTTACCCATTCACACACACATTCATACACTGATGACAGAGGCTGCTAAGGTGACAACTTTGCCCATCAGGATCTTATAAATACTCATTCACACACCGATGGCTATGGCTTCGGGAGCAATTTGGGGTCTTGCTCAAGGACACATCGATAGCAGCAGGACAACCTGCTCTACCCTCTGAGCCACAGCCGCCCACTGGTGAGCAGAAAGACACGCTGTTCACTGCTTCATGAAGCTTCATCTCACCATCACACCGACCTTCCGATTTGTGGACAACCTGTTCTACCCTCTGAGCCACAGTCGCCCAATCAGCTCTCTGATCAGGAGACAGCCAGGCTTTTCCATAATGCCCTGAGTCTTGCAGTCGGTGGAGAGCAGCTGCGGCGCCTGGCTCTAAAAACTGCGGCATTTAACCTCTAACCAGCATGCATTGCGCAGTGATGGATTCTGCGCCGGCCTGGATGAGCCAGGCCGGCCAGAATCCATCACCGCAGAATCCATCACCTCATCAGGCTCATCTCCAACGAGCCTGATGAGTCCTTGTGTTTAAATGTCATGCTTTATTTTCTGATGTGAACTGTATATTAATCCAGTATACTCAGCATCGTTCTGTCCAGTTCACACGTCATTATTCTGTCGTCCTGCGTTCAGATGGAGAAGGCTCTGGTTTCTCTGGCTCTGAAGACAGAAGATAAAGAGCCAACATCTCCACAGAACCCAGCAGCCCCCCAAGCATCAGCTCAGGTCCCAACTGCCCTGAAAGGAGTGTCCCAATCCCTGCTTGACCGGGTAAGTGGACCAGGAGGAGAGCGGGGGTGGGCAGTATGGACTGTGTATTATTAGCCTTTGCCAAATCAGAAAACCATGTTGTCATGTATCCCAGTGTTGTCTCTGCTCATCTGTTGGTGTTTCAGATTCGGGCGAAGGAGGCCCAGAAGCTCCAGGCAGCCATGACTCGAAACCCCACCCAGGAGGAGCGCCTGCTGATGATGTCACGGCTCCCCGAGCTGGCCAGGATCCTCCGCAATGTTTTTGTAGCAGAGAAGAAGCCGTCTCTGATAATGGAGGTGGCCTGTAACAGGACGGTGGCCAGCTACAGATCTGCTCTCAGCACAGGTTGGTTCAAACAGCAGAGATGGACGGGAGGAGCCGACAACCGACCTCCAGACAATGTTTTATTATTATTAACTGCTAGAAATTAGGGGTGTACCGATTCATCTACTACATCCATGTATCCATTTATATTCCTACGATCCAACTATATCCATAGGTACTCTGCAAGTTGTCCTTCACGGGAGACGTATATCGATATAAAATCCATTGTATGGATACTAAGGATTTGCACGTTGTATTTAAGGACGACAAACGTTATATCAAAGTGTTTTAGCACTTTTAATAGTAAAGAAATGTTAAACGTTACTCCGGTTCACTCTCCAGACATGCGCCAGCTTGCCAGCTCTGCCCTCTGCAGTTATCAAGCTGTTGATCACTAGAATACTATACTGAATAGAAGTTGGTTTATTATATGTAGTGTTAAATATTGCACTGCCTTGTATCTGGAGAACTGAAGCAGCAGGTCCTGCAGTTGCACTTTTTATTATTTTCTAATAAAAGCTGTATGTATTTGCCATTAATCGTAGTTTACTTGTTTATATCCATAATTAATTTATCCCTGATTCCCTTACAAGAAAAACGTTGAAGAATCCTGACCTGCTCTGTCCAGTATCACATATTTATTTCAGTCACACTGACTGAATCTTTGGCTAAAAAACTTACTGTATCCATTTCAAATCATTGAATCGTATCGAATCGGATCGTATCGCTCTAGATGAGCCAGATCTCATCCTTGAATCGTATCGGAACCATGGAAATCGTATCGTTGTAAAAATGGATCGTTACACCCCTAGTAATCTAGAAGCAGCATTTTACTGTAACATTCACTGTTATTCTGTAGCAGGAAACCTGTTGCTGTAATGTGATTGGCTGTTCGTCCTCTCTGAATAGGTGAAATGGAGAAACACATCCGTCTGCTGGCAGAAGTGGCTGCTGATTGGCTGACCATTCATCCTATCAGGAAGGACTTCTACCTGAAGTTGAACAAGAACATGGAGCTCAACATAGTTCTAGACAAACTGAGCAGCAGACTACGAGAGGAGGAGAGAATCTGAGCTAGACGTGGTGGCCTTTCAGTCCTTGCTGTGGGAGCTGCCAGCAGACTGGACACAGGCTGCTTTACAGTGAAACATGTTTCAGTGATTTCGCTGGCTTGTGGGCAGCAGGCTCATGTGTCTCACAGTTTAAACGCACCATGGGTTTTGTGGTGTGCTCTGCGCTCTACACTGTCACAGACTGTTCTAAGAACAGCTCCTGGACAGAGGCCACATGGGACCGACCAGACCTAGTCCTGGTTTTTCCACCATCAGGGGGACGGTGTTGTAAACCGGTTGTTTTAACCCCACTACTGTTCTGTTGCTTTGTTTTTGTTCCTCCATGAAGGGGTAATGTCAGCTTCCAAACTTTTTAAGGATCTATTTTCTACGACGTTGAGCTGATGAATGTTTCTAGTTTTAAAGGTCACTGTTTGATAATGTTTAAGAAATACAATCATTTGTCAGAGTTCTGCTTCCCCCAGTTGTTTTCTGTGAATGCAGTTTATTAAATCTAACAATCTGTAAAACAAAGGCAGTGATTGCATTAAATATGTGATAGCTGGAGGAGAACCAGAGACGGGACGCGGCGGAGGTTCACTTCTCCCTACTTTAATGCAGAAAGTTGTAGTTTGTTTTTCTCAGATTCTGAGATGACGGAATTTTATTTGTGGTGCTTTTAGCATTTAAAAACTTAATTTTAATAACAATACAATAGTGTGTCTCAGTTCCATATAAATGAAACCAATGACGGTGCACGTGGTGGGTGTTCCGTCTACGGTTTACAACCACAGGACTTTGAGTATTGACTGAAATGTGAAGGCAGTTTTTAACCAAGTAGCTGAAGTTGACATTGAACTTGATCAGATTATTATTTAATCAGAGATTTCCTTATCTCATCAAATGAGGAAATGTGTTTTTTTTTTTATTTATTTTTTTTTTTATTTAGACCATGCATTGACCGGTTTGTCATGTTGGTGTTGGCACTGTTCTAAAATGCTCCCTATACCTCTGGATAGTTGTGTGTTGCTGGAGTACTACAGTATCTCTGTCTGTAGTGGTCAGTAATAATAGAACTGATGGCTGGCGGCTGCTTGTTCATTATTAGGGACCTTCACCAGCCAGCAGGACTTTTTCTCCATTTTCTCACACACATTGTCTGAAAGCATTCCTCATTTCTCAGAACAAATCTGCAAAATGAAACTGCCTTCAAAAAATGTGATGTCTTTTAATAATTGTATTTTGTGTTCAAAAGAACACACACCATCATAGAAACAGGCTTCTCTGAGATCCAGCAATGATGTGCTCAATGGAAATCACTAGTATGAACTAGAAAATGCGTTTCCTGCAGAAAAAGTGTGTGAATGCTGACCGCTGCAATGAATTGCAAAGCATTGCTGAAAATACAGAAATCTTAAAGCACAAATGCATCGAACGGCTCTCTTGTAAAACTGGCAGAGATGAAAGCTGAACTCCAGCACCCAAAAGAAGGTAAGAGCTGAAATACACTGCTAGAAAAGCAGGAAGCTAAACTGTAATACTGTCACAGGAGGAAGTTGAAATTAATTAACTCTTTAGGCAGAAAGTTTTTGGCTGAAATAAACTTTTAAAACTACATATTTGGACCGAAAATAGAATTTTAGCAGATAATGGCAATTAAATAGTAATGATGGCAGAAATAATAATAGAAATATGACTACTGCTAATAATAATATTAATAAAGATAGATAGATAGATAATAGAGATGATCAGAGACATAGAGACATGACTGTGAGCGCCCAGTCGGATGCAGTAATAATGTGTTTGGTGATTTAAAGGTTCAATAGAGTAGATGTTAAACCGTAGACATTCTTCAGCATTCAGTGACTTATTTCAGCTACTTCAACAGATGTCATCAATTTAAAGACAGTCAGGGAAATGCTGTTAAAAGCCGCTCAGACAATACGCAGCCTATTTAACTCCATTCTGCAGCTGCACCACCATCCTGCTCACTATTAACACATATTAATATGAACAGATCATCTACAATATTAGGAGTTCTGTTCCAGATAGAGATCATTATTCCTTGATCCTACGTGTCTGAGCTTCATGCTCATTGTTACTGTTTAAACGGAGATATTCCAGGTTTCAGTGGAGCTGCTCTGACAGACTGACGGCTGTCTGTGTTCACATTCAGTGTTAGAAAGGAGGACATGCAGAGGTTGGATTCTGAGCTGAGGGCCACGATATGATGCTGTGTGACGTGGCTAACGTCTTGGGGTGGGGCTAATAGTATATTTTTGCATGTGCATGTCCTCGGGACTGGACCCTCATCATACCTGAGAAATTTGAGGCAGATCGGACTATGTACAGTTGAGTTACAACAACTTCCTGTTTCATGGCGAATGGCTGAAAATGGCCGCCACGCCACGGTCAGGTCGTTCAATGATAACTCACCATTTTGATAACTTTTCATCCTCAAGGTCTTAAGATGGTGTCATATCACTCAGCAGAGAGTTCCTGTTTCATTGGTTAAGGTTATCCCCACCCCCTTCACATTAGCCACGTCCCCTTTCATAACTCATGAACCGTTTGTTGTAGAGTCTTGTGGCAGGCGTCATGGCGCTCATCGGAGTTTCAGTTTCACTGTGCCTGGCTGCGTAGGTCGCCGTCCCGCCAGTACCCCCGACGCGTGGGGAGGTGCGAGGGCCCGTTCATCGCTGCTCGCAGCTTTAATTGTTATTGTATTTGTTTATTTGTCTTTTTACTGTTGAAATGTGTTGCAGGTAGTGGGAAAATAGTATGTTCCAAAAATAGTCCCAGATAGTGGAAGGCCATGTCTGGATAGCTCACACACCCATCAAATACACACTTTGAGTACCAATGTAGAGGCCTTAAGACCCTTTGGACCATCCAAAAGAAAAACTCATATCCACATGAAATACAGCTGAGAAACCGTTTTATTATATATTCATGTATGTTGTTCAGGCACTGGTCCCAGCATGTAGCAGGTGAAAAGGAACAGAACATTCTAGACACAGAGAGACATACCAGACCACTAACAGATGAATTATGATTTGAAATGTGAATTATGAATGAATGACAAATCATTTAGTATTTTAGTGCCGATTAAAACTGCAAAACAGTGATTGAAATGACAAAAACTGTAAATGTGTGCATGAGCTCCAGAGGTGACTGCTTTTAGAATCCCCGTTGGATTGGTTTCCAGTGAGGCGGCTGCGTTGGACTGGTTTCCAGTGAGGCGGCTGCAGCGGTCAGTACTGCACCAGGGAGAACACACTGTGTGAGTTCAGCTTGTCGATGCCGTTCAGCTCCTTGAGCTCGATGACTACCATACAGCCCAGAATCACAGCCTGCTGCTTCCTCATCAGCTCACAGGCTGCATACAGCGTCCCTGAAAGACAGACAGACAGGCAGACAGACAGGCAGACAGACAGACAGGCAGACAGACACACCTTTATTACAAGATGGTGGGCGACCCGATAGCCTCGTGGTTAAGGCGCATACCACATGGTGGTCCACTCTCTATACTAGACCACTGCAAAGCCCGACCACCAGATACCATGTTCATATGATTGGTTGCTTGGTAGTTAGGTAGGTAGGTGCTTTATTCATCCTGAGGGAAATTCAGGTGTCCAGCAGCTCACATGAAGGTATAGTACAGTAATGCACCAGATATATAGATAAGGTAAAAGGTTCAAAGTAAGCAGTAAGTAAGTACCACTACAGACATAATTAAACATTGAAATGAATAAAGGTACTGGCGGGTGTGCAGATGAGTCCTGGGTAACAGGATCTGAGCAGTTAACAGTAGAATAAAAAGTCCAGATATGTGCAAAATATAGCAAGGTACGGCAATACAATTATTAATGTGCATAGAGGTGAAAAGTATTGCAAACATTGAGTGACTTTAGCCACACTGTGAGTCCATGGTTTGACCTTGTGCCTGACCTTATTTATTCACACACATTCATACACTGATGGCCGAGGCTGCTAGGGTGCTTTGCCCATCACACACACCGATGGCTTTGCCTTCAGGAGCAATTTGGGGTTAAGTGTCTTGCTCAAGGACACATCGACATGTGACCCGGAGCAGCCGGGGATCGAACCACCGACCTTCCGATTGGTGGACAACCTGCTCTACCCTCTGAGCCCCAGCCGCCCCATTAGCCGCATATCAGAGATCAATGCCTACATCGCCGCAGACCCCTCACACGGAGGACAGTCCGCCTTGGTTGACAGTCGCGACGGAAGTCCCGTCCCTCCCCACAGGAAGAGAGGGCGCACTGCACAGCGCGAGGTCAACGGCCCTGGGCAGCGGCGAGGTCCGGGAGAGGCGTGCTGTAAAACTCACGGTCGGGCCTTTCCAAGCAGGGCTCAGTCACGGCGCACAGAACGATACGCCCGGCGAGGAGCCCACCAGGTTCATGATGAATGAGGCTACACGACGGTTGGTTCTGAGTGGATAAAGATCCAAACTCACATAAATATATTATTCAGTGCTTTAATGGGCATCAACCTCACGTTTACACACCTATTGTTGAAAAAAATATAGACGCGAAGAAGCGTAAATAAATGCTTCAGTTCAGGTGGCGGTTCCGTGAGACTCAGTCCCCACGTGCATCAATGAGCCTCAGGTCTGACCCTGTCGCCGGTTCACCGGTTCTCCTTCCTTGGACCACTTTTGGTAGGTCCTGGCCACTGCAGACCGGGAACATCCCACAAGAGCTGCAGTTCTGGAGACGCTCTGACCCGGTCGTCTAGACAGCACTATCTGGCCCTCGTCAAAGTCGCTCACATACGCACATTCCCTTACGCTGGCCCATTTGTTCTGCTTCCAACACAAAGTTCAAAGAAATGTTCACCTGCTGTCTAATATACCCCCCCACTGCCGGGTGCCATGGTAACCAGATAATCCATGTTATTCACTTCACCTGCCAGTGGTCTGAATGTTCTGGCTTTTAGGTGTATAGTCTCCCCTCAGACTACAGCAACAAGGGAGTTGAACGCAGAGTGGATGGTGGACGGGCTGAGCAACCACATGGGTGCGTGCCTAAAAAGTGTTCCCAGTGGAGCTGCGGCAGTAGAGCAACGGTGGCCGTGGTCACCAGAGGCCTAGGTCTAGCAGTCTTGTTAGCTGACACCCAATAAAGCCATAATGTAAGCAGTGTCCTCTCATTAATGAAAGCAGGATTGTTTGTTTCCTTTTCATGTGTTCTGTTAGTAACAACTGTTCTCTAGTCAGACTACATCCAGTGAACCTGATGGTTCTAAAGCTGATCTCACCTCCAGTAGCCAGCAGGTCATCGATGAGTAGAACCCTCTGTCCTGGAGCCACTGCATCCTCCTGGATCTCTGCTTCTGCCTGGATGAACAGAAGAGAGACTCTTAGCTAGACTGTGGTGAAGCATGGTGGCAGCATCATGCTCAGCAGCACACACTGACATGACTTAGAACTGAGGGAACAATGAAAAGAGAGACACACAGACAGATCCTTGAGAAACATGTCCATCTTGGTGCACATGACCTTTGACTGGAGCAAAGATTGACATTCCAGGATGATGACATTCTGAAGCAAACAGCCAGAACAATGCTAGAGTGGTTTCAGGACACCAAACTCTGACTCTGACACCACAACAGCACAGCCAACAGGAGAAGTCCTGGATTTGCAAATAAGTGGGAGTTCTTTGTGTTGGTGGTCTTGCTAACTGGCCCTACAAGGTAGTATTTATTGAAAGTTACTATATATATATA